>JABSTQ010000114.1:0-25102 GCA_013358835.2 Ixodes persulcatus | reverse complement strand
GTTTGTGTCGACCTCGGGGCGGAAGATTACGCACGATGGGGACAAAGGTGAGCTTGGGGGAGCCGTATCAAGGTCACATCGCCTCAATGGGTGAACAGGATGTAGCTGACGTTTTGGGTGTGGAACGGGTGGGAGAGGCCTTGGGCGCGCGTTGTTTTCCAGTCACCTAGTCTCGAACCGATTCGCGTGTCTGGGTGGCAGCACATATTCGCCAAGAGGTCCATTGTCTATAGACGTTCTAAACACGCTCCAGATTGAGCCGCCATTGCGGACCTCCCGAACGAACCGCCATTGCGGACCTTTGTGGAAGCGGGCGTTGACCAGCTTCCACAAAGGCCTATGTTAGGGAAAATGACGCAGTAGCACCTTAAAGGGATACTACAACGAAATTTCGGCGCTCATTTTTTGGTCTATATCTGTTCAAAAAGAGCAGTATCACATGAAGCATACCAATATCTTGTTAAAAAAAGTCTCGAAAAGGAATTTTAAAACGAATTAAACGATAAGCAAAGAGCACCTGGTGGATGTCGCTAACGCCTCGTTTGTAATGCTCGTCTAGGAACCTTGACAGCTAGTGACGGAGGTTGTCTCGCCTCCGGCCACGACGAGAGAAGGGGGGAAGGAGGAACTCCCCTCTTCCCGAGAATCCCTTTTGTGTGTCGCAGAAGTCGCTATTGTCCCCCTACAAGATTACAGAAGATTAACCCGTCACTCAAAATTCGTACAAAAGCAGCCGCTTCGGTGGCTGAAACGACTAGGCCATCCTCTCGGCGTCAGCCTCGCCGTAGCTTTGCTCGTCTCGAGACGACCTACGTCACGATTGCGTTGGATGTCACGTGCTCTAAGCTGGGCCTTCTCCGAGCGCTTGCCAGAGTGGGCCGTTTATAACGAAAAATACAGCCACCAGGATCAAAATACAAACGTGCGATTGTCATTTACGGATATTGTGGATCATATTCAACCTATTTTTGAACACGACGGGAATATTTCAAATTTCGTTGAAGTATCCCTTTAAGTGGCAAGAACCTGTCGTGCTGTGGGAAGGAACAAGTGAAGCGTACGAGAGGAAACTAAAACTGAAGGTCGGTTATGGCGGCGCCCATGCACAGCTGCCTCAAAGCAATACCACCTAGAACACAACGCCTGCGCGTTTCCTCCTCTAAACGTCATCACTAGTAGATCCCCTCAGCGCCCCCTAGGTAGCCCGGATGAGCACCGTCGTCTGCTACGTCGTCTGCAACATCGTCTGCTCCATCGCCTGCTTCAGTCGTTTGTGTAGCAGATAATAAAACAGATGCTCACGCCGAGTGTGTGTTGCTGTAGCGTACGATGAAGTTAGACGTTCACGTGGAGCGTCAAATGCATGAGTGAAAATGGCTTACTGCTGTGCGAAGGGCTGCAGAGCCCTTGGTTGGACGCTAGACGCTGGCACTGGACGCCATTTTTGAGGGCGCTGTTTATGCTCCGTTCACTTTTAAGCAGAGAACGCAGCCAACGTCACTAGCGCGAGAGCTCGAGGTCGCTGTTTTGAAGCGTTCTTCCGCAGAACGAGAGCGCGCGCTAGAAATGCACGTCTCAAAGCCAGGAGCGCGTGCTAGCTCGCGCTCCTGGCCGAGGGAGTGTTCGCATGCACGTTGCAAATTAACTGGAAGCTCGCTATCAGCTCGCGCTCAGCCCTCGCGCACACAGCTGTGGCCGCCAGTGAATGCGACGTAGGCCGTGTTCCAAAATTTACTCAGTCTTACTCCAGGGTAAGGGTTTTGTTCCTTGGCGTTCTAAAACCTACCCGCGTCCAGCGTTTTTCAATCTGTGCTGTCACGTGATACGATCCGCCGGAGTTACTCGGATCCATTTGGGTCAGATTTGGAACACAGCCGTAGTTCTGACGCGGCCCATACTCTCGTCAAGCTTCGGGGTGTTTGCCGCTTGGGGCGGGTCGGGGATCTACTAACGAAACGTCATGCGCAGGCCTTGTGTTCTAGGTGGTATAGACCCCTTTCGAAAGTCACGTGTCAATTAAAAAAAAATCTGATCCACTGCACAATGGTGGAATAGCCGACCCAGCGGAAGGCGCATGTAGCGCGAGCGGGTAGCTCCGAGCAGAGCCGTATATTAGGAGAGTTTGGACAATAGGCGGAGCAAAGGCCGCCGCCAGCGCCGAATATTCCCCCCACGCTTAGAGCGTAAACTAAATTTGTGACACAGCGTCGACCAATCAGGAGACTATACTCCATCTCACAAATCTCGACAGTGAAGACAAAGGCACAGGCGCGTGAGCCTAGCTCAGCGAAATGCTATTGTTTGTACGAGACCTCGTGCATAGGAGGCACTTTCCAAAGCCACGCGCTCGTGCCCATGCCTTTGTCTGCACTGCTAGAACAGCGTCCTGACACTGGCTGAAAGAAAGCAGTGCAAAGGGTGGGGTGCGCGAGCGTCTTGAGACGCGGAGTTCCGCTCGGCACGGCTCAAATTATACTTCGTTTCACTTTACCTGCGAGCGAAGCGAAAGCTAGAAGCGCGAGACCAGCGCTTTTTGCATTTCTCCCCAGCTCGCGCGCTCGAGCAAAGCCTGAACGCACGGAGCTTCCGCGCTCGCGCTTCCAGTTTTGCCTTCGCTCGCACATAAGGTGAAACGAAGTATAGTCGTGGCACAAATTTAGAGCACGCGACCACCGCTAGGGGCTGTTTCGCGGCCTGTGGTTGGCCCGAGATGCTCGCCTATTCAAACCAATGTATGGCCAAACTCTCTCAATAAACGGCTCTGGCTCCGAGCTGTGCTCCCGCTGCACGAGGGTTCGTGCGGCCCGGTCGCAATCGAACACAAGAAGCTCGCCCTTATATCCACCATTGTGCAGGGATTCTACACCTACCAATAGAGGGCACAATTTCGAAAGGGGTCTATGCCCAGGGGGTGCTGCGAAAAGGGACTTGTTAGGCCTTGTTTTGGGTAGTACAAACTTTAGCGTCTCAAACTGTCAGGCATGCAGAAGTGTGCCTGCTCTGGTGCGGAGCGCGAGATCGCGATGAAAATATAAAGAAACAACAAAAGTCCGAACGCCGTCAAAGCTAAGACGCTAAGAGCGCGAGCCATGAGATGCCGTTTCACGCGTTCCAAAGTAGACATGACAAAGAAAAAGAAAAATGAAAGCGTCGCGACACAGGTGTTTCGACGTCACCACCCAGAGATAAGAGACGCGTACCCTAGCGGTGGTGTCATGAATTTGGCACTTTTGATTGTCTTGCGGCGTTGAGCCTGGCCGATTTTTGGCGTCCAAAGGTGTTTTTCGTTCTTCAGCACCAGGCAGAATTAAAAAAAGCTTGACCAACGTGCCATAAGTAGTGCGAGGCTCAATCAGGTGAGCTTGTACTACCCAAAACGAGGGCGCTACAGTTTGTTCAAAGCTTCAGCGCAGGAGGCCTATTGCTCAAAGCGTCTATCTGCCTGTCGGAAGCACTCCCCGAGGCCGTCGTGTCCTCCTCCTCTTCTCACGCCCGTGTGCGTCGCGAGACGGCGCTGCCTATGTTGATGTGTCTGCTCGTGCGAACAAGCTTCCCAAAGCTATGTTCACGCGCAAGCTGCACGTGCTTGCACTCCTGGGGCACCAGTCGGGGCGCCATGCTTCCAATAGACTGATCCCCCCAGGCGTTCGGCGCATGCGTGTAGCCGCCATAACTTTAGTTCAGTGGAGGCAAGCGGCAGTGCTCGAGACGATTTGTGCGATCTCGTGCAGTGTGCGCGCAGAGCTCCAGCGAGGTTGCCGCACAATGACTCCCTCGATGCATTGCGCCAGCGGTGGCGTAGCAAAACTGGCTAGTGAGATCGGTCTATTGTCTATAGAAAACCGATTGAAGAAAGGGTCTATTACACACCATGGGAAGCGTTTGCAATTTAATGGCGGACGCCTCCAGCGGAGATTGGTCGCAAGTGCACATGCGCTGGGCTTTTGCGAGGAGGAAAGCAGGCGGAAAGGCGCAGACGTTCACAGACGGTCAACGCCAAACACTTGAGTATTCTTCGTTTCAGATGAAGTCCAGACCCAGCCGATGCTACGAGCATGTGACCCTGGCCAATGCTCGGCAGGGACGCTGAAAGCGCGGAGCCCGCGGTTGTAGCATCGGCTTATAGGGGATACACGACACTCTCCTCATGTGCGTTAGACAGAACGACGGCCGCGCCGAATCATCCCCTGCTGGAGTGGTTTATTTAGCGACGCCTTCGCATTAAGTCGAGATTCGACAATTGTGATTGGTAGTAGATGGACAGACGAGGAAGACAGGATGTGTGTGATTGGAGACGGTCCCTGCTCGATTCGATGCGCTATGATCTCATCCTTGCAAACCCAGCCTGTAATACCTCAGGAAGCTTCGTTTCTGCTAAGTCCAGACGCAACCGATGTTACAAACGCGAGCATGTGGTCTCGAACAGTGCTTGCATTGCGCGAGTGCTCGCGCTTGGCAGGGACACTGAAAGCGCGGAGCTCGCTCTTGTTGCTTCTGCTACCGGTGAAAACCGTAAGTTCTTAAGATTTCGTGATGGTTACCTGGTGGGAGCCTAATGATTAACATAGGCCATTTTTATTCCATTAAACGACACCCCAATTTAGTGTAATCAACGACGGATAATTGAACGAAACTCCATGCCGAATTTCGCAAGTATCAACGGCTGCACTCCCATGCCTGACGTGACGTCACACCAGTCTTGCAATTGTCATATCCTATGCCTCATTCCTCCGTGGGAACACAGTGCTCCCGACGCACCGCAGCATTTCATATTACTCGCCACTGTAAATGTCGCGGAGAAGTGTGGAGCGTGACAAACGCACAACAAAAATACCCTTCCATTCGAAAAAAAAAAAAAAAAAAATCTAGCGCAGCAGCGAGGGTGAACCACGTCGTACCGCTCACGCGGAGGACAAAATTCGAAGTGCACTTCAGTTCGGCGAGTTCTTTGCCTGATGTTACCTCAGAAACTCCGCTTCCCTGAAGGTGGAAGAGGAAAACGCCGTTTATGCACGCTTGGGTTAAAATACAATTACTCCTCCAGGGAAGCACACAAAATTCAGATTTGTCGTGGAAGATGCTCCTACAGCCATTGACAACGAGGTCTAAATGTTTTCATGAATACGAAATTTGACCGGATAATCCCTTTAAAGTAAAAGGTATACTCTGTTTCACCTTATGATGTACCGCAGGAAAGGCTACAAGCGCGAGCTCCTTGCTCTGGGGCACATCCCGGCGGCACAAGCTCTCGTGACTTAAGAGCAGCTGCCAATGCTATGAGCTCGCGCTTCTAGCCTTCGCTGCGGTACAACATAAGGTGAAACGAAGTGGCTTTGCGCGTGCCTCATCTGCTCTGAAAAAAGAAAAGACAGCCTGCTCCTGCCCCTAGTGTTATGAAAAAGAATAATAAAATGACGGGGGTTTATGTATTTGATGGATTTCAACTGGCTATTATTGGCTATAGTACTATTTTTTTTTTACCTTGGTGGCTTGAATTGGGTAGTGTTGGCGATTAGAATTTATTACTGACCTGGTTGGCTTGAATTGGCTACACATGGCTATTCATGACTAGTAGTGATAATTATGCACTATTTTTGTGCTTATGAAATAGAGTGACTTCAGGTAGCTATTGCTGGCTATAGACCATATGCAAAAAGAAGCGCCATCTAGTGTATTCATGATCAATGATTAGATTTCCTCCATATTGGGGGGTTCCCGTACCGACGGTTTCGCCCGAAAAACAATAGTCCCGGCAAAGTGTAAGTCGTAGAACTAAAATATGATCACCTGCTGCAAGTCCAGTACGAAACCTTCACAGGACGTCTTCGAGAAATATCGTTCATTGACCTGGATGGCCCAGCACAATAACAGACGGCCTGTTCACACATGCAGCGAAGGAACCGCAAGGGCCGAGAGGACCTCTGACACGTGGGAGTCGCTTTCGAGCGGGGCAAGACCGAAGCAGCTGCAAGACCATCCCAAAGGACAGGCCAAGCACAATAACAGACGGCCTGTTCACACATGCAGCGAAGGAACCGCAAGGGCCGAGAGGACCTCTGACACGTGGGAGTCGCTTTCGAGCGGGGCAAGACCGAAGCAGCTGCAAGACCATCCCAAAGGACAGGCCAAGCACAGACGGCCTGTTCACACATGCAGCGAAGGAACCGCAAGGGCCGAGAGGACCTCTGACACGTGGGAGTCGCTTTCGAGCGGGGCAAGACCGAAGCAGCTGCAAGACCATCCCAAAGGACAGGCCAATCACAATAACAGACGGCCTGTTCACACATGCAGCGAAGGAACCGCAAGGGCCGAGAGGACCTCTGACACGTGGGAGTCGCTTTCGAGCGGGGCAAGACCGAAGCAGCTGCAAGACCATCCCAAAGGACAGGCCAAGCACAGACGGCCTGTTCACACATGCAGCCAAGGAACCGCAAGGGCCGAGAGGACCTCTGACACGTGGGAGTCGCTTTCGAGCGGGGCAAGACCGAAGCAGCTGCAAGACCATCCCAAAGGACAGGCCAAGCACAATAACAGACGGCCTGTTCACACATGCAGCCAAGGAACCGCAAGGGCCGAGAGGACCTCTGACACGTGGGAGTCGCTTTCGAGCGGGGCAAGACCGAAGCAGCTGCAAGACCATCCCAAAGGACAGGCCAAGCACAATAACAGACGGCCTGTTCACACATGCAGCCAAGGAACCGCAAGGGCCGAGAGGACCTCTGACACGTGGGAGTCGCTTTCGAGCGGGGCAAGACCGAAGCAGCTGCAAGACCATCCCAAAGGACAGGCCAAGCACAATAACAGACGGCCTGTTCACACATGCAGCCAAGGAACCGCAAGGGCCGAGTGGACCTCTGACACGTGGGAGTCGCTTTCGAGCGGGGCAAGACCGAAGCAGCTGCAAGACCATCCCAAAGGACAGGCCAAGCACAATAACAGACGGCCTGTTCACACATGCAGCGAAGGAACCGCAAGGGCCGAGAGGACCTCTGACACGTGGGAGTCGCTTTCGAGCGGGGCAAGACCGAAGCAGCTGCAAGACCATCCCAAAGGACAGGCCAAGCACAATAACAGACGGCCTGTTCACACATGCAGCGAAGGAACCGCAAGGGCCGAGAGGACCTCTGACACGTGGGAGTCGCTTTCGAGCGGGGCAAGACCGAAGCAGCTGCAAGACCATCCCAAAGGACAGGCCAAACAGACGGCCTGTTCACACATGCAGCCAAGTGCTGGTGCAGCGCTGCTCACATGTCGTCAGCTACGTATTGTCTGCCATGAGCAGCAGTTTTGACAGTGCGATACAAAGCTGGTGAACGCTCCCGTCAGCACGCGCTTGGCGCGCGAGGTCTGCGCTATGCTTGTCGCTCCGCTGCATGGGTGAACTAAAGAACGACGACCAGTTCGCGCTTTCCACTTTTCCCTCGCTTCCTCCTCTCCCCCTTCTACCCTGTCCACCGTTGCCTGTTTCCTCCTCCCCCATGGTGAGGAGGATCTTCTGCCTCGCAGAATCTCGAGCCTGGTCGTCGGCCTTTGAGCTTAGCCTTCAAGAGTGGAAGCCGATAGCGTTATCGGGTTTCGTTCGCAAAAGCTTCTCATAGAAACGCGTGCTCGTTGCCAAGCCCTGCAAGCGCGTGTGTGCGTGGTCTAGTCGATAGCGGCACGTCTCACATGTCGTCACACGTGGCTGTGACGCCGGGGCGGATCCAGAATTCCGTTTTGGGGGGGGGGGGGGGGAGCGGAACATTTGTAAGGATACTATTCTCCCATTCTTTCGTGTGCACCGGGGGGTCCACCCATGTAAAATTGCCCTCCGAGAAGGGGGGAGGGGGGAGGTCGACTTCGTTTGGGGGGGGGGGGGCGCCCCCCCCCCCTTGAATCCGCCACTGCTCTGACGTCATGACTCTATCGACCCGCTAAATTTGGCGGGAAACCTTTCCGCTAAATTTGGCGGGAAACCTTTCCGCTAAATTTGGCGGGAACATTTTTTCGCCACATTTAGCGGGTAAACCTCATAATGCAACGCGCGCAGCCACGAGTGACGTCACGTGCGACGTCACACGTGGCTGCGCGCGTTGCATTATGGGATCTTTTGGTCCCACCGACGCCGACCCGGATTTTCTGCGACACGAGCACCTAAACACTGTCGCTCTAAAAACAAATCCTCAGTTCCCTGATACACTATATCAGGAGCGGGGTCCACCATTTCATATAATGAAACCATAATTACAACCTCACCCCCATTTCTTTCAGCCCTGAGCCCCACTCCCTCCTGCCTCGGGACAACCAAGCCATGGGCCGGCGAGCCTTTTAATAAACAAATACCCAATCAATCAATCCTTAGAACCGATTGTTTTGTGGGCTCCATCATTTTGTTGCTCAGTGCAGAGCGGGCGCCATTGGTGTACACTCCAAGAAAAAAAGGAGCGTGACTTGCTCCCTCAAGGGAGCAAATACGCTGCCACAGTTGCTCCCCTAGGGGAGCAACTCTAACGGGAGCAACGTTTGCTCCCCTAACGTTTGTCCCTCAGAGTTGAACCCAGAGGACTAACTTCTGCACTCTTGCATTTAGGCCACTGGGGCTAAATGTTGCGCCCTTACCTTATTTATTACTAAATTACGCCCTTACACACCCAGGTGGCGCTAGTCAACGTCCAATTCAAAATTGGTAAAAAATTGCTATCTCTGGGGTAGATTGTTTTCCAGGCTCATTCTACTATTCGAAAATACGACTTCTGAGCTTTGGTACGGCATCAGATCGCTCAGTCGATATAATGTTTCTTTGTCGCAAACCTTTTTGAACAAATCTGGAGCGCGATAAGGCTTCAGAGCGCATTATTGTAAGCAACACGACGGCTCAAGGGCCGTTATACTCTGAAGCGGTGCGTATCGTTGCCGTCCCCGCCTCGAGTGCGTCCTCGCCTCGACGACGATGTTCCGAAGGATGCGTCGGTTACCTACCCTGCTCCTGTAAGCGTGAACGTAGAAGTTGCCGAAGAGCACGAGGAACGAGAAGGCGTACACGATGAAGGCGTACTGCATCCAGCGGGTGAACTTGCAGCCGCTGAAGATGGCGTTGATGCCGAAGCCCAGCCCCACGCAGAATTGGACCTGCAGTGCACGAGGGGACGTCGTGTCACTGGCGTGCGTCAGAGCCTTCTAGTCGAGACAGTGGTCTTCAGGATCGTCACGCTCTGACAAGGCACTCGAAAAAGCGTTCTAGAGGACAGACAGTCGCACGGGTGTTCCAGACAATGTTTACCAGGCTGGCCCATCCATCTTTCAGAGCAATAGAGACTTTTTAGTGTCGTGTCGTTTACCCGCAGTCTCGGGGTTATCTCAACCATGTACATATACCACTCGAAGTTCGCGGATGGCGGAGAAAAGCTCTCTGGATAAAATACCACCGGAGAAAAGCTCACCCTAAACCGTCACTTTTTATATACCGAATGAAATTTCTTGTAGTAACCGGCACTAGGCTTTGCGAAATATTCAAATTTAACCATTTATTTAGGAAGGTACACTGCGCGACACCCTGAACGCAAAAAACAAAAGACAAAAATAAAAAAAAAACAAAAAAAAACCACTGCGATCGCCAGTCTTTTTTAAGAATTGAAAGTGTATGTTTAAAGTTACTAGTGTGGTGGGAAGTGCTTCGTTCGGGTACTAACCTAACCGATAAAATTTTAATCGTGCTAACCCGTTCAAACTAAGAAGCAAAAAAGACAGTTATGTTCACCTTACGAGTCTTACAACGCGTAAAATGCTGTATTTAAAAAGCGATCGTTCACCCCTGCCACACGGCAAAAGTATAATTACCATCAAATGACATCAAGGGGTATTCACCCGCTCGTCACAGAATGGGCCGATTTCGCTACACAAGCCTGAGTTTCAGGAATGTATTGATTCTTTGAGGTTCATTGTAAAGATGTAATAAAGGTCGTATGACCCTCGGATTTTCCCCTGAGAGCGCTGGTGACTTTTTAATAAATCCAGATATATGACAATTTTGACTGCTTTTAGCGCATTTTGAGGCTATTTTGAAATGAAAATTATTTAGAAGATAGAAGTGACACAGCGAATGATAGTACTTACTACAGGTGTCACCTACCTTAATTTTGAGAGCCTGACGGGAAGACTATATGTCTCGGTATTTCTGTATTTGTGTAAATAATTTTGACGGGGCAGTTTTGGTTATATTTATTTTCAATGGGTTCGACGAGATGGCGGCACCAGCCCCAAATGCTACAAGCCAGAGTATTTGTTGTTGGTGTTTTCACGAGCTTGCATGGACGCCGACTCGCGGCACGAATCCTTTGCTTGTCTCCGCCCAGAGCAGTTTTTTCCGTTTCGCCGGAGAATGCTCTAATTTCTGTCTGTCGCACTACACACAAAATAGGACCAATGAGAAGCAACGCATGTATGACGTAGTCATGTCATG
Organism: Ixodes persulcatus; assembly: GCA_013358835.2. Taxonomy (NCBI): domain Eukaryota; kingdom Metazoa; phylum Arthropoda; class Arachnida; order Ixodida; family Ixodidae; genus Ixodes; species Ixodes persulcatus. Next base: position 14,664 of record JABSTQ010000114.1, on the reverse strand, counting down.
GCGCTGTGTCTCGCTGCCGCGCGAACAACTTTCACTTGAAATTAGGGCTGGGCGTCGATTAAACATTTTAACCCGATTAATCGCCACCCTTTAATCGATTAATTAATGAATTAATCGGTTGCGTTGGTTTTTATAAATAATATATTAATATTGAATCCAACAACTCGTCTTGCCTTTGAAGACTGATTTTACTCTCTATTACACGCCGCAAAGGACATTTAGAATTGAGGATACATAGAGTTTAACGATTCAAAGACTCACATATTTTTGCTCCTGCTCCGAAGACAAAGAAGTTTGTCCACATTCTCCGACAGGAAGACAAGAAGTCAGGGCTTGGGAAATGCCTTTTTTTTTTTAAGAAAGGGGCCTCGATGAGAAGGCGTTGATTGTTGTCTGCGTTTTGGCGGATGGTCCTTGCAGCAGCGGAGTACACGGGTGCTTCGCTCGTAGGTGATACTGAAGCGAACTTACGCTTCCACTGTACGAAAACGGCTTTTTGCAGATGGTGCAGTGGACTTCCTTCGAGTTAAAAACTTCACCGCTGGAGTTTACTTTAAACCCAAACCGGAAAATGTGGTGACGTGGTGCGGCCGGTGCCGAAAACGCAGCTTTAACTTTGGGTTTTGACACGGCATGGCGCCACCTTCGTGTAGGGCTTGGTGCGCATTCATGTAAGCGTTGCCGCGTCGGCTTCATTACAAGAACGCATTCTTTAAGCGAGATTGCATTAAAGGCAATCTCGCTAAAACCTTTCATAATCGTGAACTCGTCCGTTTTTACGGGCCGAATACTGGAACAAGTAACCATGGCGTTGTTAGCTTTCCAGCTTGTTTTTCTGCTTTGCCTCGCCTGGGCAGGATCTGTAATAGATCCTCAACACGTGAAGTTTCGCGGTCACGCGGGGATCAATTTCGAGCCCGGCTTGTTGGTCTGGCCTCGGCAGAACTGTAATGTATATCCTCGAACACGTGACGCTTCGCGAGCGCCAGAATTTAACCTTGCTCGTAGCACCTGGCTGGGAACGGAAAACCGCTCGGACCGGAACGACCGGATACGTGGCACGCAGCGTTTTCCTGAAAGGGGGGGGGGGGGGGGGGGGGGGGGGGGGGGGGCATGAGTTACTCTTAGTTCGGGCAGGTCGTCCAGGATAGAGCCATGCGTGCGTCCAGTTGACATCTTTTTGAGTACCGACTAAAAAACCGATTAACCGGTTAAAAAATTTGATCGCGATTAAAGCCTTAATCGATTAATCGGAAGGTTAATCGATCAACTGCCCAACCCTACTTGAAATGTTTGTCGATACTTTTAAGAAGCGCCAAGGCGTTAATTTTTCCTAGGGACTTCAGCTCACAGCGCTGATTTGGCTTCCCTGGCTTGACGTCAATACAAGCCATAGATTCTAGAAACAATGTATTCGTGTCTTCGGCTTCCCTCGCCCTTATGGTGAAGTATAGAATACATATAGTCTTCGCACTCGTGTCAGGAGATGCGATCGCCCGTGAAACATGCAAGCACACAAAAAGGATTGGGTGACTGAATAGCCGAGATGTACTGAGCGGATGCTACAAGACCCCAGAATCAATCCAGCACAGAGACGTTTCTGGTTTTGCCTTGCACTTCACGGAGCTGGATGCCCCGTGGTGCTGGATTGGAGCTGATCTAGTTACTCTGGGATAGATTGCTGCATCGACCGCGGTCACGCTCTCTGAAAGGGAGACGCGCGTCAGCGAGGCATTGTGCGCATGGCCTCAAGTCATACGTGCATTGTCCTTTGTTGTCTCAGTTACGAGTTACATATAGGCGTAAAGTATGTAGTTTTACACCTGACCCCTTATGGTTGTCGCTTTGAAATTTTAATATATTTCCAATATTTTCAATACTGGGTGTTTTCAGAAACATTCGGCCGACCATGTCCGGTGACAATTTTAACTTTTTTTACGAAAACATATATATTTTGAAGACTCAATACCTACCAGAACAAAACCGAAATCTGTTTTGCGAAAAGCAATTTTGTCCTTGCGGAAAAAAAAAAAAAGAAGCACGCTCTCAGCACGAAGCGCTTTCTGCGAATTGCGTGGTCTAGAAATATTTACCCACAAATTACGTATCAGGAGGATTGACTCGAAATATTGATCCTTAAGTATCGACGTTGTTAATTGCTAGAAAAAAATCGCTAACATGGCACATTCCGCGAAAATTCATATATTTTAAATATTTTTTCTCCCTATCTCTAAGCAGCAGAACTTTCAAACTTTGCCAGCGTGTTGTCCCGTATATTGTTAATATTGGCGCTAAATATGGCTGTCCTGGCCAGCAAAATAAATTTATGAGAAACGCTTAAATGGGGCCATTTCAATAATTAGAAGTTATTTTGAAACCCAATTAAAAAAAAAAAAAACTCCATCGTCGATTTTTTAATTTTCCCACTTTAAGGCCAGTGAAAGGTACTAACTGAATCTGCAAAAACATGTTGCATTATTTTTGTGTATTTCAAGTTATAAAGCTAGAAATATGGCCGATTTGAGGCTACCGCAGCGCCGTGAATAAGGCGGTTAGACAACCATAGATGACGAATTCATTTTTTTTTACAAAGTGCGAAAATTCTCGAGGGTGGTCAGGAAAAAACAAATTGACGGCACAGAGGCGGACGGTGGTTTTACACTTTTCCCGTGAGCGCGTGCTGTAGGCATCGTGTTCTACAAAAACTGGCATCACCCTCAACAAAAAGACGTCGAGGCACCCTAGGGCGCTCCACCTGGCTCTCCGGCGCGCCCTGGTGGAAACAGGGCGCCGGCCGAGGGTCAGGTTTCTTCCCTCGGTGCGCAGTCGCCTTCAGACGGAGAATAACAACTCGGAACCTCTACGCGCCCCATTCACGGCACTGGGGTAGCTCAATTTGGTCATATTGCTAGCTGGATAACTTCGAATGCATAAAAATAATTCGGCCGAGGGTCAGGTTTCTTCCCTCGGTGCACAGTCGCCTTCAGACGGAGAATAACAACTCGGAACCTCTACGCGCCCCATTCACGGTACTGGGGTAGCCTCAATTTGGTCCTATTGCTAGCTGGATAACTTCGAATGCATAAAAATAATTCGGCCGAGGGTCAGGTTTCTTCCCTCGGTGCGCAGTCGCCTTCAGACGGAGAATAACAACTCGGAACCTCTACGCGCCCCATTCACGGTACTGGGGTAGCCTCAATTCGGTCCTATTGCTAGCTGGATAACTTCGAATACATAAAACTAATTCGGCCGAGGGTCAGGTTTCTTCCCTCGGTGCGCAGTCGCCTTCAGACGGAGAATAACAACTCGGAACCTCTACGCGCCCCATTCACGGTACTGGGGTAGCCTCAATTTGGTCCTATTGCTAGCTGGATAACTTCGAATGCATAAAAATAATTCGGCCGAGGGTCAGGTTTCTTCCCTCGGTGCGCAGTCGCCTTCAGACGGAGAATAACAACTCGGAACCTCTACGCGCCCCATTCACGGTACTGGGGTAGCCTCAATTCGGTCCTATTGCTAGCTGGATAACTTCGAATACATAAAAATAATTCGGCCGAGGGTCAGGTTTCTTCCCTCGGTGCGCAGTCGCCTTCAGACGGAGAATAACAACTCGGAACCTCTACGCGCCCCATTCACGGTACTGGGGTAGCCTAAATTTGGTCCTATTGCTAGCTGGATGACTTCGAATACATAAAAATAATTCGGCCGAGGGTCAGGTTTCTTCCCTCGGTGCGCAGTCGCCTTCAGACGGAGAATAACAACTCGGAACCTCTACGCGCCCCATTCACGGTACTGGGGTAGCCTCAATTTGGTCCTATTGCTAGCTGGATAACTTAGAATGCATAAAAATAATTCGGCCGAGGGTCAGGTTTCTTTCCTCGGTGCGCAGTCGCCTTCAGACGGAGAATAACAACTCGGAACCTCTACGCGCCCCATTCACGGTAGTGGGGTAGCCTCAATTCGGTCCTATTGCTAGCTGGATAACTTCGAATACATAAAAATAATTCGGCCGAGGGTCAGGTTTCTTCCCTCGGTGCGCAGTCGCCTTCAGACGGAGAATAACAACTCGGAACCTCTACGCGCCCCATTCACGGTACTGGGGTAGCCTAAATTTGGTCCTATTGCTAGCTGGATGACTTCGAATACATAAAAATAATTCGGCCGAGGGTCAGGTTTCTTCCCTCGGTGCGCAGTCGCCTTCAGACGGAGAATAACAACTCGGAACCTCTACGCGCCCCATTCACGGTACTGGGGTAGCCTCAATTTGGTCCTATTGCTAGCTGGATAACTTAGAATGCATAAAAATAATTCGGCCGAGGGTCAGGTTTCTTCCCTCGGTGCGCAGTCGCCTTCAGACGGAGAATAACAACTCGGAACCTCTACGCGCCCCATTCACGGTACTGGGGTAGCTCAATTTGGTCCTATTGCTAGCTGGATAACTTCGAATGCATAAAAATAATTCGGCCGAGGGTCAGCTTTCTTCCCTCGGTGCGCAGTCGCCTTCAGACGGAGAATAACAACTCGGAACCTCTACGCGCCCCATTCACGGTACTGGGGTAGCCTCAATTCGGTCCTATTGCTAGCTGGATAACTTCGAATACATAAAAATAATTCGGCCGAGGGTCAGGTTTCTTCCCTCGGTGCGCAGTCGCCTTCAGACGGAGAATAACAACTCGGAACCTCTACGCGCCCCATTCACGGTACTGCGGTAGCCTCAATTTGGTCCTATTGCTAGCTGGATAACTTCGAATACATAAAAATAATTCAACGTGTCTTTTTTGCAAATTCTGTTAGTACCTATCATTCGCCTAATGTGGGAGAGTAAAAAAAAAATTGAAGATGGCCTATTCTTTTTTAATTGGGTTTCAAAATAACTTCTAATTATTAATTAGGAGTTATCTTAAAAAAAATCTCGAACAAAAATTTGAGAATTTTTTATAAATTTGTTTTGCTACCCAGGACAACCATATTTAGCGCCAGTATCGACAAGACACAGAAAAACACGCTGGCAAAGTATGAAAGTTCTGCTACTTATAGATGCGGGAAAAAAAAATATATATATGCATTTCCGCGGAATGGTTCATGTTTGCGATTTTTCTCTGGAAAGCGTTTCGCACTGAGAGTGTGCTTGTAATTTTTTCCTCAAAGAAACATTTTTTTTTTACAAAACAAATTTCTGTTTTGTAGCGTGAGGTACACTGGCCGAGGTTGAGCCATTTCGCGTGGCTCCTGGAGAGCCGTGCTGCGCATGTGCGAGGAGCAGTGACGTCACACGGTGCACAGCTGGCGCAAAAAAGTCCAATTTGGGGGTTTTGCGTGCCAAACCACCGACGGGCATCTGGCACGCCCCAGCGGAGGACTCAGGATTAATTTGGACCACCTGGGGATCTTTTGACGTGCAACCGAAAGCTCGGTTACACGGCGCTTCCTCCGCACTATGCCTCCGTCAGATTGCGGGCACCTCGGCCGGGACTCGAACCCGCCACATGGGGATCCGTAGGCCAGCGCTTTCGCCTGGCAGCCACCGAGGCGCGGCTGCACAGCTGGCGCGCCGGAGCCGCCGCCGCCTCGCGCTCCACCGCCGCCGCGCGCGCCTCGGCGGACTGCGCATTCCAGAGGAGTGACGTCATAGCCGCGGCAGACGCACTGGCGCCGCCACGTGCCCAGCTGTGCGCCTCCGTTGCGCAGTAGCCAAGTCTGACGCTGCACCGGAGCCGCTTGATAGCGCCTCTCATTTTGTGCGCATGCGCAGAGGTATCAGTGGGGGTATACATATAACGGGGCGTTTGCCAGTGTGGTATAGCCACGGAGAAGGAGGGCGAAATTGCTGCTCAGCGGCGCGGAAGAGCGGAGAAGCTTGCGCCTGCAAGCAGTGAGCTTGCAAGTTTGCTTCGGACGCTTGGTCTTCCAGACCGGAACTCAAGGGGCGTCACTTCCGCAGCAGGATCCTATATCAGCGCATCGCTCTCAGTCGGCGGGTTGCAGTCCAGCAGAGCGTACGAAGAGTGCTAACCAGTTTGTTCTGCTCTTGCAGCTTCCGCTTCTTCAGCCTGCATTGCACTCGTGCCCCGCATAAGGAGACGGTTTTCAACGCGTCATCGCAGCCACAATACTGCTGGTATCGGCTTAAGGATTTCCTGCCTGACAAGTACTGCGGCCTTCCACGTGCCCACGTGACAGAGGGGGGCGTCTACGCGCCTGCAAGCAGTGAGCTTGCAAGTTTGCTTCGGACGCTTGGTCTTCCAGACCGGAACTCAAGGGGCGTCACTTCCGCAGCAGGATCCTATATCAGCGCATCGCTCTCAGTCGGCGGGTTGCAGTCCAGCAGAGCGTACGAAGAGTGCTAACCAGTTTGTTCTGCTCTTGCAGGTAAAGTGCTGTTTTGGTTTAAGCGCTTCTGTGATTTTATACTCTGCTGGACTGCCCCACTTTTTCAACATGCCGAACGACGCGGAGAATCGAGAGTGTATTGTGTGTCTAAAATCTCTAGGTTTGGATGGTCAGGGACTGAAATGCTCCGACTGTAACCAATGGTATCACATTGGGAAATGTGCGGGGATTTATAAGACTGCTCTGAAGGGGCTTTCTCAGGAGCAAATGATTGTTTGGCAATGCTCAACATGCAAATTGCACTACACTCGGCAATCTTCAACTGATCAAGAGCCTACTCAAAAACAGAGCAATCTGAATGAACCGGACATTGCAAAACTGATTTCGGACATGAGCTCAAAGCTGACGGAAGTACTTGGTCGTCTTGATTTGATGGAGAAGTCGATCGCGGTGCAATCAGCCAAGCACGATGCTGTGTTTGCAAAACTTACGCAGCAGGAAAAAACGATAGAAGGAATTGAAGAATCAATGGAAATGTTGGGGTCACAGTACGATGAAATTCTTAAAAAAGTAAAAACTCAAGAGGACACCACTTTGGAACTAAACAAAAAAGTGAGTAAGATGGAATCCGCAATGTCGAAGCAAGAAATGGAAATCCGTGAACTTAAAACAACTGTAGATAACATGGAACAGTACTCAAGACGAAAAAATGTTGAAATACACGGCATCCAAAAGAAGGAAAATGAGAATCTACTTGAAATGATCCAGTGTCTCGCCAATAAACTGCAACTGCCTGTACCTGCGACGGAGGATGTTGAGGCTGTACATAGGTTAAGTGCTCGAGAAGGAAAAATTCCACCTATTATTGTACGTTTCAACGAGCGTTCTGCCAGGGACCAGTGGCTGACGAAGCGAGTGGCACTCCGGCAAGAAAAAATATTCATTAATGAGAACTTGACGAAGTCCGTCAGGGAACTGCTTTGGAGTGTGAGGCAGTGTGCTAAAGAGAAAAATTACAAGTTTGTATGGGTCAAAAACGGGAAAATTTTCGTTCGTCAGAGCGAACATAGGGCAGTCATTCGTATTAACCGTCAGGAAGATTTATTGAAAATCGCTTGAAATGTCAGTGTCGTTTGAAACGTTTTCAGAGTGGGAAACCCACTGGAAGGAAGCCATCGTGGCATCTCCTAGCACCGAGGTAACCCTAAATATGTTACACATCAATATCAGAAGTATACAAAAACACTGGAATCATTTATTAGTTTCCCTGGCCGATCATGTTGACAGTTTGGATATTTTAATTTTAACAGAAATTAATACTACCATATCAAACGTCTCCTTGTACTCTCTAGATGGGTTTCAATCGTTTTCACTGTGCAGAGAAAATAGAAGAGGGGGCGGAATACTTATGTTTGTTAAAAGCTCTTGGTTCTGTGAACCAGTAACCACATCTTTCACTCAAGCTGAAGTGCTGGTCACTGCTATCTCAAGACAGGACATTTCATTCGTCATTGGCGCTTTTTACAGGCCGCCAAGTTCGAATATTACCTTATTTTTTGACGAGTTAGCAGGATTACTAAACACGTTTGGCAATGATAGCCAGCTAGGTGTTCGCGGGCGATTTTAACATCGATGTAATGAAAGTTGCGAACAATGGAGTTGCAAATTATCTGAACCTGTTATCAGGTTTTGGATTAGAAAACTTGACCGCAAATTTCACAAGAGAAGAGTTTCTTGGTAATCGGTTTACACGTACGGCGATTGATCATGTAGTTGTGAGACTAAATGAAGCAAAATTTGCCTCTGGAGTAATTAAGCAAAAAATTGCAGACCACTATTTTGTATCCTTTATAGCATTTTGTGGCGCACCGCAAGAGGACATGGTTGATCAATACAGCGTGATTCTAGACAGAAGAAAAATAGATAATTTTATTAAGCAATTTGACTGGAGTAGTTTACTCACCATGGATCATATCACTGCATATCAAACAATGGTGGCTCAATTTGAATATATATATAACAACAGTAAGAAAAAAATAAAGATAAAACAAAGAAAAAGCAGAAATGCGTGGATTACTGTAGAAATAATGGAATTGTGCCATGAAAAGAATATACTATGGAATCGAGTGAAAGCTAACCCAGCAAACAGCGCACTGAAAGCGGAGTTTAGAACCTTACGGAATAAAATAACGGCTGAAATAAGGCTAGCAAAGAAAGGCACTATAGCACTCGTTTGCAGCAAAACCAAAAAAATCAGAAGAAAACGTGGCAAACTGTGCAGGAACTAACAGGCCACAAGAAAAAAGAAAGCATAGATGAAACAATTAAGAAAGCGTTTAGTGATACTGATTTGAATTCACTAAGTAACAAATTTAATACTACTTTTGTCCGTAGCGTGTCAGATCTTCACTCCCAAATAAGGGGTGTTCCGGACTTTGCATCCAGCCCCGTTAGTGGGTGCGGAAACTCGGCTTATTTAACACAGATGACAGAGGATGACTTAGTGAAGATTATCAAGAGTATGGCTCCAGGGAAATCACCAGGAGCTGATAGGATTCGCCTAAGAGATATATCGGCAAATTTTGAGCACCTAAAGCACGTACTTCCGATGATAATCAATTCGTGCCTTTCTACTGGTCAGATCCCCAACGGCCTGAAGATCGCGGTCGTGCGGCCCATCTATAAAAAAGGTAGCCGTAAAGTCATATCAAACTACAGACCAATTTCTATCTTGCCCGTGATTTCATTGATACTGGAAAAGTTCGTTTTCAATATAATGACTTCATTCTGTGAGAAATACTCCCTGTTATACCCATCCCAGTATGGGTTTAGACAACATAGAGGAACAATTACGTTATTGGAAGATCTCTCTGACCATATCCACAAGAACATAGATAACAACAACTTTGTGTTAGCTCTCTTCCTGGATCTAACAAAGGCATTTGATTCAATTAACCACAAAATACTGATAAAGAAATTACTACGCATTGGCTTTAGGGGCCCTTTTATTGAATTTTTAACTGACTACCTCTCGGCCCGTCACCAAATGGTAAGCATTTGTGACGTTAAAAGCGATTTATTGCCAATTAGTACGGGCGTCCCTCAAGGTTCCATTCTCGGTCCTCTTCTTTTTAATATTTATGTAAATGACCTTGGCAGTCAACCATTTTCTTCGACGGTATATCAGTACGCGGATGACTGTTCTGGTTTTTGCAAGTAATGACGAAGCCACAGCGTTATCGTATTTTCAACGCGATATACATGGGTTGATGGCTTGGTTCAGAGCTAACCAAATTTTAGTTAACGCGGACAAAACGAAACTAATGCATTTTCATAATCCTCACAAAGTATTAAATTTGTCTACGCCTTTAATGCTACATGAGTCTGACTGCAGAGACTGTGAATGCACACCTTTAGAATATGTGTCATCTGTAAAGTATTTAGGTCTTTTTTTCGACGAATTTTTAAACTGGGGCGTTCACATAGACTACCTTGCGAAGCGTCTTCGCGTGGTTTCCGCATACTTGTTTCATCTGCGTATGGTATCTGACGTAAGTTTACGGATGAAGGTGTACCAAGCGTTAGGTGAATCGGTGCTCCGTTATGGTATAACGATATATGGAGCATGTTCAAATTACAAGAAAACAAAATTAGATAATATTCTACACAATGTGTCCAAAAATATTGCGTACAGAACAAGGTGGAGCGGTGTAGATACTGATTTAAGAATGAGGTCTCTTCTAATTCTTTCCATTGAACAACTGTACATCTATGTAGTTTGTCTAAAACATTATTATAATGACACATTCAAGGTACCATTAAAAAAGCAAAGAACACTAAGGAAAACAGAGCGGTTTGTCCAGCCTAGGATTTTTACGAATTACGGAAAAAGAGTAAGATCATTTTATGTCCCATACTTTTTTAATAAATTACCTGACGATCTATTTTGTTTACAGTCATTCAGTGTTGTTAAAAGATGCCTAAAATATTGGTGTCTTACTCATTCTAACTAGTTCAGTGCGTGCGTCTCAGTGCAGACTTTGTTATGTTTTAATATGTGTGCGGTTGCATGTGCAGTTGCATTTTGATATTGTATAATTTTGACTTCTGTTGGCTGTCGGGACCCGCCCACAAGCACCCTCGTGCTTTTGCGGGCTCGTATGTATCTGTATGTTTTCGTTCAGAGATAAATAAATAAATAATAAATAAAAATAATATCGGATCCCGAAGTGTGTGTCATTGAAGCAGCAGTAAGCATGATAATCAAGCTAATCCTAGACAACCAGGAAAGCTAAGATTAACCAGCTGAACCTAAGCTCACGCTACGTATATCCTGGCAAAGCCGAGCTAAGCCACTGCAATGTTGTTGTTCTGATAGGCATTGAATGTACAAAATATTTTTTTTTTTTCGTAAACATTAAACATGGTCATCGGACTGTCAATAATTATTTTTCGAGTATGAAAAAGATTCCTTTTCCTAACTTTGCACGTTTGTTGTGGGGCTTCTAAACTATAACCCTCGAGTATATATTTTTAGACCGACCACGTTTATTCAATTTATCTTTGTTTAATCGAGTATTTTGCTATAGTTCATTATTGTCCATTTAATTACGGGAAATAATCACCTATTTTTCATCAAAATGTTTCAAAACTATAGTTTGTTTTTCTTAGTACTAGCTCACATAAGTTTTAAGGCTTCCTTAATATAGTCGCGTGTTTTTGGAAATAAAAGAATATTATGACATTTTTAACGCATCTGCCTCCCTAAAAACACTCGAAAATATGGGACAAACCCTTTTGGATAATTTAGAATAATATATTGATTTCACAGTCTCGTTTTGAACCTTCCTATACAAATTTACTTTTTACCTGTTTTCGGCAAAAATCGAGGTTTCGTGAAAAAAAAAAGTTATAGCAAAACTAACCTGGAAGAGATACATGGTACTAAGTTTCCGATGGAATCCGCGAGGGTCGAATTTAGGCTGGGCGTAAAATGGCCTTCTACCTTTCCATTTTTCTTCATCTGAGGCGCGCAGGGGCATCGCCATGGCGATGTCCGTGCGCTTTGAATCATCTGAGCTGCAGGCCGGATGATTCAAAGCGTGGCGAGAAAGTAGTCGCTGCTCATGACGGCTCCGAGCGATGCCCCCGGTGCACGAACACCACGGCCGCCCCCTGAAAAGAGCTGGGCAGCAGTCAACTGAACCTAGTGACTCTAACTGAATCCACTGATCAAGTTGGCATTGCTCGCTCGTTTTTCTCGCAACCTGCTCGTGCGACGTGACTGGCGAGTTCCCACGACGATGATTTCCTTTACTGGATACTCGGTCGGTAATGACCGCCAAGCGTAAGTCGTATAAGAGTGCCACAGGACGGACTAGCACACGTGGCTGGTGCGCCTCATCTTGTCTGTTCCCGATGCAGTCCTGCCACCAGTCGTGAAAAGTGGCGGTCGAAGCGCTGAGAAGACTCATTCACGCGTTACCGCGGATGCAACGCGCCAAGTCTCTGACGGAGGGCGCGTGGGCACGGTGCTTACCAGCTGGATGAGGGTGAGGTGCTTCTTCCACCACAGGTACTTCTGCACGGCGGGTCCCAGGGCCGTGAGGCCGTAGTAGGAGTACATGAGCACGTGGACCAAGGAGTTGATGCTCGGCCCGGGCGCCGCTGCGTGGGAGGACACGGGTGGGCGGACGCTTCGCGCAATGGCCCCTCGAGCTGAACTCAGCGCATAAGGACCTAAGGCTGGTCCTAACAGATGCGTTTGCTCGTGATTGACTGCGCTACGACCTCTCAGAACCGCACAAGAAAACACGCTGGCCTCGTCTATCAGCTAGCCCCGGAGAAGTTCCGGCGCGTTTATCCTTTTCTTGCGCATCATTCTGTCATCATAAGCTGCAGATAATCCTAATAATGATGTAGTATTTCTCATGTATAGTGCGTACATTTCATCTGGCAAAGAGTGCACAACTTTCAGTCGGGGTCGAACGCCTTCGAGTGCTACTTGCACACTGGCGCCACCTCGTTTCAACACCGCGTAATGCGTCGCAGTAGAACGCAAGGTGTCCTGTCCTAGTGCAGTCGGTCACTGTTAAACGCAAATATAAGTGCACGCACTCCCCACGCCATACCAGCTCACGCCACGCAAGAATTCCTGGGCATGGAGCGGAAACCAGCGCCAAAACTTTCAAATCCCGAGGATCGATCTCGCCCTTTGTTTTCACCGCAGCGGGCAGTTGCTTTAAACCCTACGGGAGGTTGGATCGCATCAATGAACGTTTTAGCACTTCTGAAACAGTCGTTGACATTGGGGTGCACGGAGCGAAAATACGTGAATTAGAACATTCTTCCGCCAGATGCTGGATATTCGCCAGAGTGCTCCTCTGACAGACTTGTGCCGAATACAAAAAAGTTAGGTTAGAGTAATACTTTAAACAGTATATGAGTAGAGTACTTCATGTCCAACTTTAAAAAGTATTTGTGCAGAGTATTGAATACTAAAAATGCAACACATTACTTTTAAAACCCTCTCAAGATACAATTCTTTCTGCAATCTATTCACGCAACTAAATACTAATCGAGCGTATATAGACCGTGATCACCCAAAACCTTATTTGCTCGCACAAACGCCGTTTTTTCAAAGTTTGCGTTGACAGCTTGCCATTTCGAAATAAGCGCGGGACTCTCCGGATAATCGATGGTGAAGTGTACGCACTCGCAGAGTCCACACATGTCGTCTTTGACGGAATGCACGCGTTCTGAGGTTGCGCACATTTCACCAAACAATTACGCGATTGTTTGGATGTGGTCACAGTGGAAGCTCCGCTAGCCTTGGCAATGTAGCGCGGATTAGGTGAGAATAGAAAGCAAGTCCCGTCCTCCTTATCAGCACTGGATGAAGGCAGCGCGGCCTAGTTGGCGCCGCCGTGGATCGCGTCTCGCTGCCTTTGTGCACAGAGGCAGCAACAGGCGGTGACGTCATCAGTCACTGCGTATTCTCGTCCAGCTTCAGCCCGCTTGGGTGCGTGGGTCGGGCATCCGCTGTATGACGCGCGGGCCTTGTACGAGGCCTTGATAGCAGCTTTGCGTGGCACTAAGAGGAAATTGCTCAGTCACACATTCGATTGTGTTCAGATACAACAGCAAGCTTGTATTTGGGCTTCGTATGCCGCGTGCTAAGCCTGCATTAGTTGACACGCTTCAAGCACAGACGTCCCGGGAACTGGCAGTCGTACCTTGACGTAAAGCGCCAAATTCGTGCGCGACAAAACGTCCGACGGCTCGTACAAAGCGTTTGTTGTGGGCGTGCTCGAGGCAGTCAAACGTTATTGCGTGAATGGGGCTTTAACGGGCTACCCAACACTAAACTGGCGAGAATTCGGAGACTAGCATGCTCAGGGAAAGATCACGCAGGCAGAAAAGAGAGCGAGTGGAGACGAGAGAGCCTCGTTAGGCGGCGCAAGCTACTGCCCAATACTCAGAGGTCATTGCGCGATTCATAATTAATTCAGTCATTCGTCTTACCGGATCCTCCGGCCACCCATCGGATTCCGATCCACCAGAAGAAGAACATGGTGGAGTGGTGGTAGACGTGCAGGTAGGTCAGCTGGTTGTCCTTCTTACGGAGCACGAAGAACACAGTGTCCATCAGTTCGATCAGCTTGCTCATGTAGTACCACCACAAGGCGCGGGCAATCTGCAGTGCCAGAAAAGTTCAATGGTTCGCCTATTCTTGATTTACAACTGCGCGCGAGGTGTTCACAATGAAACAAAGCGCCTGTTCTTCTCCGCGGCCATTTCAAGTAGAAAAATTCAGGCAGACGGATGTTTGTCGTCACAATGTACAGTTTCCCAAAAAAATATTACTTTCCACCGGAAATATAAGAAAGGTTACTTAGTGCACTCTAACCAATTGGTTCAATTTGCCGGACGTTTCGAAGCCGGCTCGGCTCCTTGTTCACGAATGACTGTATGTGGGCCCAAAGGCCCAAAGAGATTACTGCGCTTGGGCCCACAAGTCACCCGTAAACAAGGGGCCGAGCGGACTTCGAAACGTCGGGCACATTGAAGAAATTGGTTAGAGTCTACTATAGTAAGTCACAGGTTAAGAAGGTAGCGGCAAATGCCCCTCAAAGGAATTCCTATATCCCTCTGCCACCTCCGGATCCAATAGCGTCCCATGGTTTCCGTGTTGTCGCGGCCAACGCGCGAGGAGGGTGTTGCCTTCCTGTACATATTTGCTTTATCTTTCGACTTTGACTTAACATTGTGGAAGCCACGAGAGGGACATTAGAGTTTTCCCCCTCCGATGGAAACAAATACGACTTTCGGGGA
>JABSTQ010000113.1:0-43215 GCA_013358835.2 Ixodes persulcatus | reverse complement strand
TGTGAAACATATGCGCATAGGCCGTGCCCACAAAGTAGCGTACTCGGATATTTCTCGCGACAGGTACTAGATTGCACGCACACTTTCGAGAGGGGAATATAGATACTTTTCAAATTCAATCCGGCAAATTTTATTGCTGTCATTATCTCAGCGTATGGCATCTGCTTCAAACTAATGGCGTCCCTCTCGAGGCTCACTGCTGAAAATACTACCAAGGGGAGGATTTATGAGGCCAGTACGTTCTAGACGTCAGTAAAACACGATGTAAGAATTAGTTACATTGGCTGTATAAGCGTTTATATCGGAGTGGTGTCCAATCAATTCCTCGCCACAAGTTTGGCTCTAAAGGCTGCTTTTCACGCATTGGCTTCGCTCGCGTTGGCAGGAACCGGAAGGAAAGCCATTGTATCTCCGAAGATGTAACTTAATGCGAAATAGCGCAAGAACCCTCCGACCAGTCGTTACGTCATGATAGGATCTTTCGTTCGCCAAGCGCGTGTCGCTCGTGTGGGCAGCCCGTGCAGTTGCAAGCTTGCGAGGTCCAGTCCAAACGTCCAAACGTCTTTTTCTGACTTTCCTGAAAATATCCAGAGTGCGTGCGCGCAGCAGGCGTTGAAGATGCGCGAGACCGGAGATTCCGAAAAGACATTTGATGACATAACACTCTTAAGGCCGGTTCTCACATGGAGCGAAGCGCTGATGTAGCGCTCCTCACGTGCCGTCAGCTACTTATCGCCTGCCACGAGCAACAGTTTTGGCGGTGCGATTCAAAGCTGGTGAACGCTCCGGTCAGCACGCGCTTAGCGCGAGGTTAGCGCTATGCTTGTAGCGCTCCGCTGCATGTGTGAACAGGACTTTAGAATAAGGGACTTCAGCTTTACTTTGAGAATGGTTTTCTGCAACCTCCGCGTACCCAACTGAACAATAATGCCGATATTCGTAATCCTGGAGGACAAATAAAGAATAAATGGGTTTTACTCAAGTACACGAACCCCTCCAGCTTGCATTTAAAGCATTTTGGTTATTAAAATTATAATCAAGAGTCTAATCGGTTCCCGCTTTGTACTGGGTAACTTACGTCCACACCACGGAAAGTGAAGCGAAGCAGAAAATCATTATGACGTGATCGAAGAACCAATTATCATCTGCCCGTGACGCGCGAAAGTGATCGTGTCCGATGAAATACAGTTTCATGACCGCTATTAGCTTTTCGAAAGTGATATTGCTTTTAAGTCACCAGATGGCAGTGATATTTGTAAAGGGTCTATTCTGAAATCTCGAAAAGAAACAACACTCACGCGATCAGCCATGCCACTGCCAGGAGTGTCAGTACAACCAAAACAACGGTTGCCATGCTCGCACGACTAGGGTGATACGGCTTCGCAAACTTGCGCGTCCAAATACTCTACTGGCACAAATGAAGTACAGTCGAACGGTCACGAAAGTCAGTCCATGCTCATTGTCTTATCTAGCCTGCAAACAAGACCGTTTACTTCCGCAGATTTTACCCTCGCTAGACCAGCAGCCTCGTTTGTCGCCTTATCTCTGCAGTGCACACAAGCCACGTCTTTATCAGAAAGCCGATAAGAATCGCTGCGCCGCAAAGGAACTTGATCTTGGCCGCGAACGCTGCCAGACGACTTGAGGCCTTGGGCACGACCAGAAAGGTTATATTCGGATGTTTTAGTAGATCGTAATTGCACTCCTATCACAATACACGCTAATGATACGATGCATGCACATAGGCGTAGCTTGAGCGACTTCTGACCTAATCGTAATAACTCGTTGAAGTAAGATCCGCTTATAGACCGTTATATAATATCCGGTTTCTACGCCATGCCAACCTTCTCTTCTTGACTCTACCACGCGTTCTGAACATAAATAATATTATAGAGTCTTTGGGAACCGTTTTTGCACATCCGATACGGTATGGTGGGCCCTTCGGTACAAACTGCACCTGCGCTACCACGGAAATACAAGCGCATGCGCAGTTCGTATCCAAGGACCCATTGTACTGTATCGGATGGGCCAAAACGGTTCCCTAAAACACTCTAATAGCCACGTTTTGCGGAGTATCAGTCAATTCGAATGTGTTTACAGCGAAGTGACTCGGCGGTTTTCGCGTGGGTGATACCCGTAGGAATGGTGCCGCGGGCGGTATGAAAACGCCCAAGCGAGCGCGTGGCTCTGAAAACCTCCACTGCCATCTAACGGAAGAAAGCTGAGCTATCAACGAGACTATTGAGTGTACGAGGGGCATTTGAGCGACTGTTTGATTTTTGTCCTCACCAGAGATGGTTACTGCACACCTAATGGGCGAGCGATTGCAGAGTCAACACCGATTTCGGCACTCTGTTTGATTAAGCGTGCGGCACTTCAATACAATAGGTGACAGCGAGGGACTGAGAGTTGAACGTGCAGTGATTACGAGTTGCTTGATCAGGTCGTGCGATAAACAGGATAAGTATTTTATAGTTTATTTCATAAAGAAACGCTGGTCGTCTTTCATCCCGCAAACTTGTTATGAAACACCCGACAAATGATGACACAAGTTGCCCATTCGGGGGTTTCATCCGTGCTTGATTTTGCTTTTTGTCGGGGAAAGCCTCTACAGTTGGCGTGGAAAACTGCACGAACTCAGCAACAGCCAAAGAAACTGGGAGTGACAAAAAAAAAATACGGCAGAGGACACTTAAAACGACTTACGTGTGGGAATGCGAAAGCATGACGCGCGCACTAGGCACATCTCTATACTCTGTTTCACCTTATGATGTACCTGAGGAAAGGCTACAAGCACGAGCTCCTTGCTCTGGGGCACATCTCGGCGGCACAAGCTCTCGTGCGTTAAGAGCAGCTCCCACCGCTATGAGCTCGCGCTTCCACCCTTGTCTGCGGTACAACGTAAGGTGAAACGGAGTATTGTTAGCCGCAACCTTGGGGCCGCCGTGGCGTCGGGAACCGTGCTCGTGTCGCAACCCGAAGGCCGGGGTTGGATTCCCGCCCAAACCGAAATGTGCGACATTTTCTTTTCAAAGCCATTAATCTACTTTGTTTTGACGTGTTTTACTATTTGCGCTGCGCCGCCAGCAGTTCGGCTGGCTCGTTAGCAAAGATGACGCCGTTGCTATAGAGCCACATGACGCATTATAGCCAATGAGAACTTAGGTGCCGTTTATCGATCCTACAGACAATGATAACGCCGGCTTCAAGCTCAGATAAAGCCAGATCGCTCCATGAGCCATTTAATGCTTTCGCATTAAAAATAGAACTGCCGCTCAAACTTCGATAACGGTTGATCTTTTTTTTTTTTGTAGATGGCACTGCATGCCTTCTAAGCCACGCATTCGCCTGGGCATTTTCATGTCGTCTCCGTCAGTAGCTATCACCCTAAGTGGCATTTTCATCATCCGTTTTGTTCTGCCGGCACTGAAATTCAGTGCACACAAGTGATCACCGGTCAGAACGGTGAAATCGGTCTGGCGATATGTTGTCGCGAATACGCCGAGAGTGAGAGCAGTCAGGGCGGTTTCAACCTTTTAATCCTAGAAAAGGAGAGAATTATTGTTTACAAAATATTTGGTTTTTACACCGTCCGCATTGCTATTGATAGTCCTTGCCAGTTCGGCGTTTCAAGGGAATACGGAATCGAAACCTAAAATATATCTCTCACGTTCAGGAATAAGCTCAACATGATCAACTCTATCTGGTAATAACAGACGCATGTTTGTATTTCGAACAGATAGCGTTTGTAGTTTCAAAGGTTCCGTTCCAGCGATCGCTCGAAGATCGGCCATCGGAGAGCGCGATGCATCGCGGCAGACGTGACGTCAACTGGCCCAGTACGGGCAAAGTTGATTGGGGGTTGGCGTGGTTATAAGCTCCACCACTTGGTGTCATGAGCCCGTTACAACCTGCTCATCTTAGTTGCCCATCCCCGCTCCCCGCGGGAGTTGAACAAGCCGGGAGAGGAGGAAAACCGGGATACAAGGCTTGCCGCCGAAGTTCCGCGGAGGGGCGCTGCTTTAAAGTTCTTAGCGACCTAACGACATTCGGCTTATTCCTTTAAATAATGTTTTGCTGTATTTTCCAGCAAACAATTCGTGTCTCCCTTGTTTGGAGAGAAGGTGGTTGGCAATTTGAGAATAAAATTGGCTCAACATTTTGTTGCAATATCCATTTAAAAGTAAATAGAGTGAAGATATTACTGATTTTAACGAACGGGCAAAAGGAGACTCCAAGTGCACAATTTGGCACGCCGGGGACTCTACGTTGTTGGTGTTGAAAACGCGAAAACGATAAAGACAAAATCACCAGAGTGGGTGAGTATAGACGCTTCGCAGCAGCTCTGCATGGACGCCGCCATAACCGACCTTCAGTATTTCTTTTCTCTTATTCCGTTCGCTTTACTTCATCCTTGCCACAAAAATAATGGGAGTTGAGTGGATTATTATACACCGTGTAGTTTGTCAGCCATTTCAAAGTTACGGCGAGTAACTCGCTGTAGCTGAGGAATTTAGCCAATGCAGTACAACCGCTAGCCTGGGGTCTTTAACTTGCATCACACAGTAGTGATGCACGACCGCACGCCGGTACGATGCTCATCCAGATCGAAACCGGCAGGGGTGTGGATCGAACCCAGGATTCCTGTGTTCTACAGCGCGAGCATTCGCTCCACGTGCTTCGAGCTGGTGTGCGCTAGCCCACTCGGCCACCGATCCCCCTATCTTTGCCGCAGCCGGACAGGTTATTGCCACTTTAGGTGCCGCTCTGGCTTTCTCGCTAGCACAGGCCTTTGTGGAGGCTCGTAATTGCCTGCTTCAGTGGCTCAACATCTCGGTAAGACAAGAAAAGGTCGGCAATGGCGGCTGTAATCTGGCGCGTCTATATCGAGAAAATAATGAAGGAGAGAAAATACGAAACGAAGGGTCCGGCACGGGGGAAAAAAAACAAAAAAAAAAAGAACAAGAGCTGATGAGAGAGGTTGGAGGAAGCTGGGTTTGTCAGTCAGGATTAAAATCGCGTTTAGAGGTTTCTAGCCTCGAGGAACGAAGGATAGCCTGGAACACCTTTATTCTGGTCGCTCTAGGTCCTTTTGGGAGAATAAGAATTTTGGTTTCTCGGTTGAAATCCTATTTTTGAGACTGCTTTTCAAACATCATTCATTGGTTCTGAATTTTCTGGGCCCAGACACAAAATATTTTGAAGCTTTTCTGTAATGTCCTGCTGCGGACACCTTGAAGTAGACACTCATCGAATAAGGTGCAAGCTAAAGCAAGTGTTGGCGCAGCCAGTTTGAAGTCTGTGTAGTAAAGATTGCTGCATTCTCGCAAAGGTGCCTCTACAAATAGTGAGAGATGGTGATCCAGACGCTGTTTCGGTGTGAGGGTAGTCAGTTTGCACAATTGATTCTCAGTGCACAGTTCTACGAATGTATTTCTATTGTTTGTGATGCGCCGTTGTGGGTTTCATTGGCAAGTGCATCTTCTTTTATTCTTATATACATGTGATTGGACTCACTGAATATATTTGGTATTTCTTTGATTAGCCGTATTGCGTACTAGTTGGGCAATGTATTTCGTGAGCTTTGCCGACTTAACCGGTAAAATGTTTGCCCTACACAGCGTGACATGAGCTGCAAGAACTAGCTCCGAGTAACGCAAGCAATATTAGCGGCGAGATGTTTTGGTGGCGCCCTCGTTCGGTTACCTTTCGTGACGTCATTACCTTGTGAACAACAAGTTCGATGGTGTTTGTAATGAGCATGGTGGGGGAGCCTGAAATCATAGCGCTCTCAAAGCAACACTGCCAACACCGCCAAAATTGAAGTTCTTACATTGCTCTTATTTCCGTCGATGAGACATCCTTTGCTGACGGATGACGCAGAAATAGAAGCGATAGCCAAGACAATTAAGGACCATCAAGGCAACACCGGAAGAAAATATTACATTTTCTCGGACTCGAGGGAAGCCATCCAGGAGTACAGCAGCCCAGCCACAACACTAAAAACGGTGCAAGAAACAAGTAAATACATCGATGAAGCCAAGAAAGCCGGCACGAGCTTTACGCTTGAGTGGGTCCCAGGGCATGCGGGGATCCAGGGCCACGACAGGGCGGAGCGGGAAGCGAAGGCGGCGCTCATACACCATTATAGCACCCTTAGTCAGCTTCCCGCGGTAGACTCCATCGATTCCACGGACCCCTACGATTACCCACCAGACATCGCAAAACAAGTAAATAAAGAAAAAAGGAAAAAAAGACTGGAAGCTCTAAGGCCAATACCCCCCGCCCTTCCAAATATGAGACTCAGCAGATGGCAAAGAGTATGTCTGAGAAGAATCATCTCGGAAGCTGCAAACACGCCTGAAACTCTCCACAGGAAAGGCATTATTAAATCTAGTGAATGCACATCATGTGGGTTTACTGGACCAGCAGGACTAGAACACCTCATTTGGGACTGCCCAACACGGGAGAGGGCAAGAGCAAGGCACATCAAGCAAAACAAAATTAAGGACTTTAGGGACTGGTGCCAACCAGTCTTTAACTTTGAAGAGAGCGATCGCAATAGAGGTCTAGTCAAGAGCCTACTAGACTTCATTGCGACGACAGGAATCAGAAAGTTCCTCAGACCTAGTTACCCCTTAATTTCACTTTCCTGGAAGGCTATCGGCTTCAGCCACGTGACTTTCTTTCTAATAAAAACGATTTTCTATCTATCTATCTATCCTTTGCTGACGTCATACTCAGCCTTCGGCCAATTGTGGTGGGCCGACCACAGCGACGCTTTCGATCGCTCACGTCGCCAATTGGCCATGTGCAAAGTGAAGGGCCATGTAGTGTACTTATTATCAAGTATTAAAGGGATACTGAACCAAAGAATTTAGACTCCATAATAAGTGGCGCACGTTCTTTCCATGAGCCAGCAGCCGCCGGTGTACGCGAGCACACGCAACGAAAATGACGTCAAAGACCTCCAAGCGCGCTTAAAGGGGCCCTCCAACAGTATTTGAGCGTCTACTTTTTTTGCGGTTTCTCCACGCTAGTAGTCCCGGAAACCCAGTGGACAACGAAAGAGTTTAAAAATATTAGCGCATCATATTTTAATTTGACAACTCGAAAACACCTCCTCCGACGGTGGCGCCGCGAGGTGCCGAATGCGCGCGCATAACGGCGCTCCCTTTCACTATACGTCACATTTACTGGGTTTCGTGATTGGCGAGAGCCGTCCCAGAAATTTTGAAGCGGAATAAAGTATATCACACGTTAACCGTCATTATTTCTCTAAAACGTCGTTTTTATAGAGCTAATAAAGTTGCAAAGTAAAGTTCAAAAAGGGCGAAAACAACGCCTCGTCGCTCATGCGCGCCTCCCAGCGGCGGAGTACCTCCTATCTCGCCGAGGTGCGGGAGACGAGTCCGCGGCTGTCGAAGCGGACTGAGGCAGAGACGCGTCGCGGCGCTTGCGTGGTGTGTCCTCGTACGGCGCGACGCCCAGCTCCGCACTCCTTTCTAAGAATTCGGCGCTCAAAATCCGATAAGCCCGGTAAATTCATCGATGATGGCAACCCGATTCCAAAGCTACGATGGTTGCAGCGAGGCCTAATGGCCGACCGGGCCGACGGGCTATCAACCAAACTCGCGTCCAATTGGCCAACCGCTTTGCTCCAATCGCTAAACTGTTTCATTTTACGTCATGAAGCGCGATGTTTTGCTTATTTAAAGTTGTTTTCTACAATATTTAATTTGCTAATAACTCACAAAATATTGCGAATTTCTGTAATATTTTTTTCCCTCGGTGTTCCTGCTTTCATGGAGCTCCATGGAGCTTCATGGAGAATAACGACCGGCTTTTCATCTCTACAAGTGAGAGCTACGTGCTTGTTAGATCAATTAATCGCTTACCTTTTACTCAAGACATCACTGTGTAGATGAAAAACTTGTTTTTATTCTCCTTTGGCCCGAAGCCCATACATTTCACTGTCATCTTAACCGCGAATGGAGTTCTTTGACGTCATTTCTGTTGCGTGTTCTCGCGCGCACCGGCGGCTGCTGGCTCGTGGAAAGAACGTGCGCCACTTATTGTGGACACTAAATTCCTTGGTTCAGTATCCCTTTAAGTTATCTCCATATTATTGGGTTTCAGTAGTTCTGCCCGAGAAACAAGTCGCAGTTAGAGTGCCTACAAATCTTTCTATCTCAGGGGAAAGACATACTTTGTTGCACTGAGTAGGCCAGCGCGTGACGGGCTGGCGCGCGCAATGCGTCACTTGTGCGATAAGATGGCGTCAAAACATTAACCAAGGCTACGTGCTCGAGCTGAGTAAAACTGGTTTGAGCGCACTTCAAAAGACATAAAGATTACTTGGCGGAAAAATGTCTGAGTCGTCACCACCCAAACAAACGCGCGTGTTTGTAAGGAGGCACTCAACTCGCTAGTCTCGTCAACACAAATATTTCTGTGTTATGACATAGTGACTGGAGGAGCCGGAAACGTGCCGCGAAGTTTCGTTTTCTCAGAAATACACCGATCCGCTAATAGTCGTGACGTTTTTCATTGAACAGGCGAAACATTCATTCCATTCCCTAGGCAACGAGCAAGAGCAGCACAGAGGAGCGTCACGACAAATTATCAGCTGCGAGCAACATGTTTGACGGCCTACAAAACACAACGGACGCTTGGTGTAATTGCGTTCTGAAATAAAGTCCAACAAAGTTTACTTTCTTGTGTTATTTTTATTTCCACCGATAAACCAGGATCTACCGAGAGACGTCCTCGCCGTTCATATCCTTCCTATCGGCCTCTTGGATATGATCAAAGTGTAGCCCAACGTGGCTGGGTCAATAGCAAGCCGGCAACAGCCAGGCGGCGCCAGCACAGTGAGAGCCCACGGTTATACCTTGTCTTGTTGTGACTTGACAAAGGGTAAACGATAAGCCCCACACTACGTGCCGACCAGAGTGT
Organism: Ixodes persulcatus; assembly: GCA_013358835.2. Taxonomy (NCBI): domain Eukaryota; kingdom Metazoa; phylum Arthropoda; class Arachnida; order Ixodida; family Ixodidae; genus Ixodes; species Ixodes persulcatus. The sequence continues at coordinate 34,257 of JABSTQ010000113.1, read as the reverse complement.
CGAACAGGAACCGAACCGTTATTTTTGGCCGAACCAGAACTGAACCGAACTGACATCTTCGCAGTCATCTTGAAACTGAACCGGAACTAAACCGGAAAAATATATAACGGTAACCGGTTTAAAACGGCTCACGGTAATTTTTTTTTATTACAAATGAGTGCTTGAGAAGTAAAAATTTCCAGCTGTATTTCTATGTAGTGATCAAATTGTCATATACCGAATTGCAATGTATGTGAAATTTTGCGACTTCGTGGCGCTTTTGTATTGACACTAAGATTAATCATGTGTCACGTGGTCACGTGACGTCATGGTGCCAAGACATGCTGTCAAGTAATGTCAGGTCACGTGGCCCCGTGACGTAGTCGCGTGACTCATCATGTCAAGTCGACTTAAATTGAGAACATCTCTATAGTTCGTTGCAACTCAAGAAGGTAGAGCGAGGGAAAGAAAGGCGGGGGGGAAGAAGGAAAAAGGCGGAGCGCTAGAGAGAGGAGGAGGTTTCCCCTTCTCTTCTCCAGCGTTCCGTCTGCTTCTCCCTCCCCGACATCCCTTTCCCTCGCCCTACCTTCTTGAGTTGTAACGGACTATAGATGTATTAGCGTTAATGACACCTTGACGTCACATGCCATGACGACTTCACACCGCGAGCCACGTGACACCTTGACGTACTCGATTGTCATAAGCCCGAGTTCTTGACGATCGGCATCGCCAAACATTCGTGTTGGCTCGTGTTCAATCAAAGGTGAGCATAGCCGAACTCTAACAATGTCTAAAGCTCAAAACACGTTCATTCTTTGCCGACCCCAGCGCATGACAATGATGAACATTGGGGTATACAATTAGCGTCTGATCACATCGCCGGCTGTTCTAATAGCGAGTTAAAGGGGCGGTGCAACGATATTCGTTTTGAGCGTTTTTCACTTTGTATGAGCTTACTGGCACTAGTGGGACCCAAGTACACTGGCACGCAACGCCACTGACCAAGAAACCTCTTTGGTGCGGTGTAATTTCAAGGAGAAAAGCGAGCGTTTACTTTCAATCTCTCCTTCGCAAATTTTGATGACGTACCCTGGTGGTAGCAGCATCCTCCAGGGACGATATTTGAATGCGGCTCATAGATTGGACCCGAGCGTTGCGTGAGCACTCGATTTGGGCTCGTGATAATTAATAGCTCGAGAAGCATTTGGGTAGTGGCCCGTGTCCAATCACTGTGATGACGACAATAGCCGAACCATAACAATGCCTGGAACTCAGCGCGTGTCCTGTGGCTTACCAACCCCGGCGCGTGGCTACGATTAACATTGGCGGCATATAATCGGCTCCAGATCAGGTGGCCGCTTGTTCTGGCTGCGAGTTGAGGAGGTGAACGCTGCTCGTTTTTCTTTCATTTTTTCTGCGACTGATACTGCGCGTTGTGAAAAACGATCGCGTTTTGCATAGTTCATTGGCGTCAGGGATTCGTCCCGAGCGGTATTTGCGCAAAGTACAAAAATCGTTGCATTGCCCCTTTAAGGAGGGGAGAGCTGCTTCTTTCCTTTATTTTTTTCTGCGTCTGCCATTGCGCGGAGAAGAAAACTAATGGGTTTTTTTGCAAGCTATAAACGTCAGGGATTATCTCTTAGCGGTATTTACAGAGGTTTTCTAAGCTACAAAAATTGTTGCATGAACCATTTTACATGTACACATCATTGAGACACCGAAACATGTTTTTGTTGTAGCTGAACTGTCGGAGAAAATTGTCTCCGAGAATAGAAAGATTGAAAAGACTAAATATGGCATACTAATCTGACGATAAATAGAACTACAAGTGTGTACGGCAGGGATACCTGAAAAGAAAGATTCTAGTGGCCTTAGCTGGACAGCCGAACTGGCAGCCGCTCAAATTCTGCAGTTTGTGTAAACTTCAATTTTTGGGTGCAAACTAAATATACAGAAGATTACTGTGTACAAATTACACAAATTTAATTGTCGAATTGGCACCCCCAAACGGAGGAGGAAGTCCCTTAGAAATAAAAGTTCTCTGGTGGAACATCGTAAACAAAAAAAAAAATGAAAGCCGTTTACAACTCCCTGTAACGCCGAATTAGAGCGCAGCTCTTGAGGAGGAGGGGAAGACACGGGGGGGGGGGGGGTCACGTGACCTCAAGCGGTGGGGGCGGGGAAAATTTTCCGCTAGATTTAGCGGGGAAACTTTTCCGCTATATTTAGCGGGGAAAATTTTCTGCTAGATTTAGCGGGAAACTTTTTCCGCTAAATTTAGCGGGGAAAATTTTCCGCTAAATTTAGCGGGGAAATTTACCCATCATGCACCACGCGGTTACGCCGACGGCGACGCCGACGCCGCTCAAGCCGGAAACGGGCGCCTAAAGGCTGCGCTCTAAAAACAAAAAAAGGGGAGGGGAGTTTTGAACACATAGTGTGTTGGTCCCTGTGCTTCAAATCTTCAGCAGAGACCAGTTGAGCTTAGCCCCCCTGACAGCGTGATCATGCAAAACTACATCGTTTGCAAAATCACTCCTGCCAGAAAGCGCGGTTTCATGGTGCCATACGCTCGCGCCGTTCCTCACGACACTCCACCGAAAAAGAATAATTTTTGTTTCGGAATACACTAGTTGCACTGAGAGCGAACCTTCTCCAGTGTGCATTTTGCACCTCAGGATTTGATTTTCTCAGCAAAAAGAAAGCTTCGATCACTACAGTAATTTCGCTACACACCCCCTAGGGGGGGGGGGGGGGGGGGGGGTGTACACCCCTCTTGTTTTTCTGAAGGCACCCCCTTAATTCGCAACGACTCCTCTATTCTCAATACCCCCCCCCCCCCCCCCCCCACCCAATCTCAGTTCCTGGGGAAACCCCTGGACCACTACTATATAGTGCGCGATGATGTTGTATTACAAATAGAAGAACGAAGTCCACGGTGCAAAATGTAAAATCGCGTTTACTTAGCCGTTGATTTAGCAGATATGTACGATGCTTATACCGCTGCCTTGATCGTCTCAATCTCCTCCGTCCTCTCGCCTCTTTTTCAGGCCCTCTTCGTCTTTAGTCCTTCTTCGCGCGCACATTCCTCCTCTTCGTCTGCAATATTCGACACACTCCGGGGCCCAAGGTGGAAATGTCGAGGGCGTACAAACGCTGCACAGGCCTGACAATTTCAGTTCCTTTTGGTAGCTTTACCTTACATGCCCGTACTACACCAGCTTTGCTGGGGGGATCGGTGGCCGGGTCCGATGACGGCGGCTCCGAGCCGCGGTGATGCCGTACGCGGCGGTGTTCCAAATGACTACACAGTGATACTGCCTACCCTGCCTACAGGAGAAGCCATGAAATGCAGCCTTGTGCTGTATGCTGATACCCGGGAGTGGCCGTACCGTGCTGAAGACTTTGTAGGACCTCTGAACCAGGTGGGTGTTCGAGAAGACGTAGCAGGACTTGGCGCGTTTCAAATGGGGCACGTCTGGCTGCTGAAGCTACACACTACCTCCGCCAAAAAGAAGCGTCCGCGAGAGGGGGCCATGCTGGTGAAGGGGCGACCATGCCTGGTCATTGATCCAGAAAAACAAGAGCTGAAGGTAAAAGTCCACTGGGTGGCATTCGACGTTTCTGCAGACGCCCTTCGACGGGCCTTCGAGCCATACGGGGAGGACAAGGGTGTCACCCGCGAGAAGTGGAGAATCGAGGGCCTGGCAGACGTGGATTCCACTACTGTCATCGTACGCATTGTGCTCCGTGAAGACTTAACCCCGGAGTCCCTGCCGCATCAGCTGCGCCTTTACGGAGGCACGCTGCTGGTTGTTGTTCCCGGGCGCGCACCGGTGTGCCTCCGCTGTCGACGCACAGGGCACATACGGCACGACTGTAGAGTTCCAAGATGCGAGGAGTGTCGAGCCTTCGGGCATGAAGCCTCGGATTGCGTACGTTCGTACACTTGAACTGCTGCAAGCAAGACCATCGACAGCCAGGACAGAAACCTCGTAATGGATGAGGAAGAGGCCGAGGCGGCGGCGACTCCCACCGTGAGGATTTCTTCGCAAGACCCTCAGGCGTCCGGTGAGCAGCAACGCGCGCCGTTAGTGATGCCAGAAGGCCAGGTCTCCGTCGTAGCATTCATGGCAGAAAGCACTGTTGGTGAAAATGAACCTAATGCGAAGACCGCCAGTGAGACTACACCGACTGCAAAGGACGCGACTGACGCACTGGACGCCGGAGATGGTACAGCAATGAGCTTTGCGGCTGAGGCGGTCAAGCGGCGGCTCAGCGACCCGGAGGAGGGAACTGACCAGTCGCTCCAGCAGACTGAGAGTCCCTGGTTGGTAGTGACGAGCAAGAGGGGACGACACGCTGGCCGCAGCCGTTCTTCGTCTCTTCCTAGGTAGAGCGAGAGCGGAACACTTCCGGTTAAAATATAATTGCACGAAAAGTGCATATTTGTTCCCTGGATTGTGAACTGTATCTTGCGCAAAAGGCGGTATGCTGATGTACAGGGTGTCACAAAAGAAAATTTACACGGTCTTTTTTACCGCAAAAATAAACTAGACATCGCCGAACGCTCATTCTCCGCCCAAAGGTAGAGCTAGACGTCACAACCAGATGCCAAAGTTTCAGCCCGATCCGATACCTTAATCAAAAGTTATAAGTGATTTTCTGAAAATTTTCAATGGGAAAATGTAGCCCATTTTTGCCCGTTTTCCATTTCTGGTGCCATAGAGCCCCATGTGTTCGAAAACTCCGTCGGCCGCCATTTTCACATTGAAATTTTCAGAAAATCACTGATAACTTTTGATTAAGTTATCGGATCGGGCTGAAACTTTGGCATCTGGTTGTGACCTCAAGCTCTACCTTTGGGCGGAGAATGAGCGTTCGGCGATGCCTAGTTTATGTTTGCGGTAAAAAAGACCATGTAAATTTTCTTTTGTGACACCCTGTAGATGCTCGACCAGTGTGTCACTATTTTACTCAGGGTATTATTCAGGTTAGAGAAGTGTATAAGGTTTTGGGAGATGGGCCTGATTGGTTTCCAATCCTATAGACTGACTGGTCACATTAAGTTCATGTTAATCAGTCAGCGTCAGTCGTAATTCAGCTTGCTTTCTTTTTATAAGCGTTTCTGAAAGTGTATGTTTTGAATGTGAATAATAATCTGGCAATAAAGAAAAAAAAAAAGGATCGGTGGCCGAGTGGTCTAGCGCACACCAGCTCGGAGCACGTGGAGCGAAAGCTCGCGCTGCAGAACCCAGGATCTTGGGTTCTATCCCCAACCCTCCCCGTTTCGATCTGGATGAGCATCCTACCGGCCTGCGGTCGTGTATCACTACTGCGTGATGCACGTTAAAGACCCCAGGCTAGCCGTTGTACCGCACTGGCTAAATTGTTCATCTACAGCTGGGAGACTCGTCGCCCGTTGGAGCAGACCACGTTCTAGGCTGTATAAACATACACACAAGTTACAACCCAATTTTTTACACCAGCTTTGCCTTGAATGTGCCACATAACAACCCCAGTCTTCCAGAACATGATGTAGAATACCCGAGACTGTGGTAAAAGCAGGGAAACTTGGTCGAAGAAGAAAGACAGGGGAAAAGAACTTCTCAACGTTCTTTTCCCCTGTCTTTCTTCTTCGACCAAGTTTCCCTGATTTTACAAGTCTCGGGATTTCTACATCATGATCAACATCCACCAGCTCGCCTGCGCACTCACTGTTTTTTCATTGATTTTTCCAGAACAGTTTTTGCACACTATCATCATGAATTATTACATCACCCATTTTTAGGTTATGAGTGCGCTGCACTTTTCGGAAGTGAAAACTCCGTACCATAAGTAGGTATCCATGCTGCCATCGTTTCATCATGTGCTCCATCACACGCTGTCTGTGAATCCAAAGATTGAGGATTTCTAGCTGATCCTTTGACTCATCTGAAACATCTAGAGGAGAAAGCATACAACATCCTAGCAAAAAATTATACAGAGTCAATACGTCTGGCCCATTGGAACTAAAGTAAATAAAATTGATCGGTCTTGAATTCACAACCGCTTCGGTTTCAGACAGCAAGGTGCCCAGCTGTTGCAAATCGAAAGACCCCTTCCCCAATAATATGCGAAGGCACGTCTTCACAATCCCAATGAGCCTTTCCCAGAAACCGCCCCACCACCGCGCTCTTTCTGCGATAAATCTTCACGTTGCATGATGACTAGCATAGTAGTTTTTCACTTTATCTTCTCTCAGCAAATGGTGCATTGCAGTTAGTTCTCTTGACGCTCTGTTAAAAGTTGCAGCGTTATCCGAGTACACAACTCGAGGGCTGCCACGCCTGGTGCAGAATCTTCTAAAAGCCATAAGAAAAGAGTCTGCCGTAATGTCTACAACAAGATCAAGATGAATAGCTCTAACGACAGCAGAAGTGAACAACACAAAGTACGCTTTCACTACGCTACAGTGTTTCACGAAAATGGGTCCGGCAAAGTCTACTCCCGCAACTTCGAAAGGACAAGAGCTTAGGACTCGGTCGCTTGGAAGGAGAGCCATCGAGGCACTTGCCGCTTTAAGGCGGAGCCGGGAACAAAGTAGACACTTTCCACGCGTGACCTAAACCTTGCGCGCAGTGCAGTTAAGGCTCGTTCACAAAGACCCGTTTTCTTACGTCACTTTACGAAACGTCACCAGGAAATCTGTGCTTCGTATTAAGCGTGGCAATCAATTCATGGAGAAAACCAGGCACGCGACATGCGAGACACGAATGTTTGAAGAAGAAGAAGAAGAAGAAGGTTTTTATTTCGCAAATTTCCAATGTACAAATCCTGTGAATGGCATCTGGATCCATAACCACAAGGCTAGTTTTGGATCCATACAAAAAATTTCATTTTTTTTTTCAATCCAAGTCAGGAACGGTGCGAGAAATACGCTAAAAAATGCAAGAGCGCTAAAATATGAAATAAAAGCAAAGATGCGAAACAAAACGAATGTATAAAACTTTGGACCTATACAGGGAGTCAAGAAACTACATGAATACATATTATGTTCAACAGAACGAACACAGATTCAGCTAGGTGAACTATAAATGTCAGACATTATATAGGTTTTTATTGATTGTTCATTTTGTGTCAGACATTTTATTGAGTGAGGTAGATTATTCCATATTTTTGCCCCAATAAAGGAAAGGCTTCGACGTCCATATGTGTTAGATAGTTTAGGCAAGTTAAGGTTACTATTGTTAGCATGCCTTGTATTTCTATTAGGAAAACTCAGAATAGAAGAGTGGTACGGAGTGTTCGTATATATTACCCTTTTGACCAGTATTGCAAGTTTGTGATCTCTGGCTTGGATAAAGCGCATGATGTTAAGTTCTTTAAAAATTGGCGAAGACGGGGCAGTTCTCGGTGCTGATGCTATTATGCGCATGGCACTTTTATGTAACACAATAATAGGTGTACAGTACGATATATAGGTGTATCCCCATGACTCCACGCAATAGGTTAAATGCGGGTGGAAAATGCTCAAGTAAATTAGGCGCAGTGTTGCTATGTTAAAGTGACTTCGGTGACTTCGCCGCAACGTAAGAAAACGGTGCTGTGTGAAATGTCGAACCGAGCTCAACTCATTAGGTCACGTTACGACGAGCCTTGTGTCCTTGGTTGCCACGGTAACTCTCCGTCCTAGCTGGTCGTCACCAAAAACTTCGTGTCTCGAATGTCGCGTGCCAGGCTATCTCCTTGAATTGGTACCCAAGTTTAATACGAAGCACAGATATCCTTGTGACTTTTCGTAACGTAACGTAAGAAAACGGGTCTGTGTGAACGAGCCTTCAAAGGCTGGTTCACACAGACCCGCTTTCTTACGTTACGTTACGAAAAGTCCCCGGGCAATCTGTGCTTCGCATTAAAGGGGAGATGCAACGATATTCAATTGGAATGCTTTTCACTTTGCGGGCTTCTAACTCCGATTCCCTCAGACCCTGTTCCCGGACGAATATGACACAACAATACTTCGCTCTCGGCAAAAGGGTTTATTGACTCACTCATTGCCTTGGGGGGTTTCGGGACAGGGGGACGGTCATCAGCGAGGCCGGGGGGAAGTCCACTGCCCAAGCAGCTTCTCCAAGTCCCAGCGGTGGTCGTCCACACCGCGTCATGGGGACGTCGTCGTGCAGGGTCGCCGTCCGGTCCGCTAGTCGAGTCCACAACTCGACCTCTCGCCTGCACTTTCCCAGCGCCATCGTCCGTCTCCCGTCGATTCCCGCGCCAGCGTCCTCGTCTCCTGTCGCCGCTGCACGCTGTCCGCCGTCCAAGAACGCCACCGTCCAAGAGAGAGCCTTCCTTTGTCCGGCTTCCCCTTTTCAAGCCTTCGCCCCTTTGTCTTGGGGGGGCCAGTCCCGTGACGTCAGTTGGCTTAGGGGAGCGGTCCAGCCGGACCTTGTGCTGCGCGAGGTCACCGCCGCTCCCTCGAGGCATGACGTATCTCGGAGGTCGGAAATTGGGGCCCAGAGGGTCGGCGCGGGGGAGGGCAGCCAGATCTCCACACCTCCCTCCCCTCAAGGCTCGGACTCGGGAAGGCCCAAGGTTGCGTGGTCCCCAGGACCTCAGGCAGGAAACTCGTTCAGCTGAGTGCCACCGATGATGACGAGCACCCTCGATGGTGATGGTGGTGGCATCAAACCAGGCAGACCAGTGGTGGACGTTCATTCACTGGGCAGCTCGCGACCGACGGAGCACGGCCCCGGAACCAGTCTGGAGCACCACAGCTCACAACACGCACGGGCACTCAGGCACACACCACACGCCGGCTCTTAAAGTTCGCTTCCGTTCCTAATATTCCAGACAGCGAATCGCGCAAAAACAAATACCGGCACGCTATATCAAACAGCGCGACGAAACCAAAATCTTTCGATCGTTGGACATGCTACGAAATAAACGCAAAACTCTTCATTTCAATACTAACGGGCAGGCAATCATCAAGAACTCACGCTAAACGTTCGAGAGGTACGTAAAAGGGAACTATTCCTCAACTAAAAAAATCAGCACTCTCTATATACTCAAATCGTACACGGCCACTATACAAAGTTTGTTCCTGTAAAACATAACAGCATTCTTTTAAAATAGAAAACAATCCACCAGGGCGTCAGAGTCGCACGCCTCTGACAACAATATTAATCTCCAACACACTCGGGAAGAACGCACGGAATCTCAAAAACCAACAAAAACCTCCGGCAAGACAGCGACGGCAACCAATCCTGCCCCGTTCGCGAGGTGCGACTCGAAATAGCTACGGATAAAAAACTCGCTGCCAACAGCTGAAATTATCCAAGACGGGCACTCACGCACTCAGCGTTCGCGACACCCGAGCTACAAACACGCTACGGGCGAGCTACGCAGCACGCCTTCATCAGAAGGGAAAATCACCTTACTGAAAGGCTGGTGTTCCGTGATACCGGCCACAAATACCAGTACAAAGGGAACAGTATCTAGATCGTAAAGACAGCAGATCTAATCGGACAGCCTATTTACACGGCTATGTCCGTAACGTCTGGGCATGCAACCAGATGTTACCGCTTCACTGCTCGGAGGTGACCTCCCAACACGAGCGACGAGCGCGTAACGGCGGTCCGCACCGAACCCCGCACGGGCTCGACAACCGCGACAAGCGCATCGACGCACGTTAGAGTTCTCCCCCGGCCAAACCCCGACACCGCATAACTAAAAAGTCTTCCAGCTGATGTCAAGGCCGGCCGGGATTGAGCAATAAAAGTACGCCGTCAACGCGTCTCGCGACTCTTCAACGTTCTTGACCCAAGCAACGTGTCCACATACAAACGCAGTAGGCTACGCACAAAGCTCGCCCCCAACCAAGTCAACGCGCCGCATAACTGAAAAGTCTTATTGCGACTGTAAAGACAGGCAGGGTTCGAACAATGTGAGTATCCCACACGCGCACCTCTTCCGCGCAACAAGCGCGACACCGAAATGCCAAATCTAACCGGCCGGTCTTGGAAATGGACGAGCTAATAAACTATATTTGCTCTGCATGAACAGTTTCCGCAGCGTCGAAGTGTCTACCGCATTTACCACTGGATTCCAACACCCGCTACCCATTCATGCAAAGGCTGCAGTTTGTACAGCGACGGGCTGGCCCAACGCACAACAGTTATAGGCCGCCGACGGCCATGCCGCTGCCATAATTTCTAGGCTTCCCGGGCACGTACCCGCCGACGTGAACCGTACGTTTTCCCGGGCCAACCGCGCATCTGTGCAGGATAAAACTATGAACAACTCGTCACATCCTCGCAAGACCGCCACTCCCCTCGTGCAGCTTTTCACTGCACTCGTACAGCTCATTACCCACCTAGCTGTCTTTTCTCCCCTAACTTTATAATTTCACTCTAATCCAGATCTCTGCACGACCAATTACGCTCTCTACCCCCTCGCGTCCCAACGCGAACCCAACCACGGCCGAGAGCCGTACTGCCGTACTGTATATCCGGCGGCAGCGCAAAGCACGCGCTAGCCGCCGCTTCTCCGGAGACGGAGAAAACGAAATGAAAGAGTAGCTCCCGCCGCGAGGCTCAACCATCGATATGGCGGTGTGAGGATCCGGAACCAACCTCACGACTCTACAACCAGATACGCACGGGTCATGCCCATCGCGTCAAACTGGACTCCACGAAGGATTACACACACACAGGCACTGATAAAGTGAAAACGGAAACTTTGTGGTTTTCTGGATTCCAATGTCTGCGCACAAGACATCGCGTATCCGGCACGATTTAGTGGGCTTAGCCCCTAAATGTAGCCTCTGGCAACAAGGTACTCGTTGAAAGCGATCTTGGCCGGAACCACAAGAGCGCGTACCGTACCTGAAAACGCTCTCAACTAACGAAGCTCAAAACCGCGCTTACAGCTCAAGCAAGGCCAACTGGGAGCTAGCATGCGGTCAAACCGAGACGCTAGTCTCCTCCCGGACAAAATGCAATGCAGGAATAATTTCCAAACACAGTCCATGCATGCAACCGCCGTCCGCAATGGGAGCGTTCTCCACCCAAAGCGATGCCTCTCTAACGCGTCCGATCGATAACAAGCGTTCCAAAACATTACATCGATACGCGAACAAAGGCGGTTAGGCGCGTCACATCCCCCAAACCGTGAGCTGGCATCTTTCCCAGCAGACGTGGACGGCCGGAGGCGTAGGTGGGGTAACGCCCGACGCTACGGGCCTCGAAAAGTGCGGTAATTTCGACGCACACAGCACTCTTGCGCAGTAGGGTCAACCTGCCAGCATCCAACGGTGCGCTGAACAGCAAATACTCAGGGCGCTTCTCGTAACGGGGGATAAGCAAATTCCTGACATGCTGGGAAAAAGGGTTTATCCCTAAAAAAAAACGGTCAAGGTCCGCGCCTCCTCGTCGGGCAGGCGATCATATCAGGACCTTCGTGCGGCGCGCCCGCAACGAAACTTCGTGCGGCGTTCCTGCGACGAAGATCACCCCCAAAAAGAGCGCGAAACAGTGCCACAATTCAACCGGAAACAAGTTAGGAATCGGAATGCCTTCCTGATCGAAAATCAGGCCCCACGTTGCGGCGCCAGTTTATGCGGGCTTCTAACTCCGATTCCCTCAGACCTTGTTCCCGGACGAATATGACACAACAATACTTCGCTCTCAGCAAAAGGGTTTATTGACTCACTCATTGCCTTGGGGGGTTTCGGGATCGGGGGACGGTCATCAGCGAGGCCGGGGGGAAGTCCGCTGCCCAAGCAGCTTCTCCAAGTCCCAGCGGTGGTCGTCCACACCGTGTCATGGGGACGTCGTCGTGCAGGGTCGCCGTCCGGTCCGCTAGTCGAGTCCACAACTTGACCTCTCGCCCGCACTTTCCCCGCGCCATCGTCCGTCTCCCGTCGATTCCCGCGCCAGCGTCCTCGACTCCTGTCGCCGCTGCACGCTGTCCGCCGTCCAAGAACGCCACCGTCCAAGAGAGAGCCTTCCTTTGTCCGGCTTCCCCTTTTCAAGCCTTCGCCCCTTTGTCTTGGGGGGCCAGTCCCGTGACGTCAGTTGGCTTAGGGGAGCGGTCCAGCCGGACCTTGTGCTGCGCGAGGTCACCGCCGCTCCCTCCAGGCATGACGTATCTCGGAGGCCGGAAATTGGGGCCCAGAGGGTCGGCGCGGGGGAGGCCAGCCAGATCTCCACAACTTTACACGAGCTTACTGGCACTTGTGGGACTCAAGGATACTCGCACGCAACGCCACTGGCCAAGAAACTCCTTTGTTGCGGTGTAATTTCAAGGACAAAAGCGATCATTTTCATTCACGATATTGACGATATTTGACGATATTTGAATGCGGTTCATAGATTGGACCCGAGCATTGCGTTCGCACTCGATATGGGCTCGTGATAATTACTAGCTCGAGAAGCATTCGGGTAGTGGCCCGTGTCCAATCGCTGCAATGACGTCACTAGCCGAGCCATAACAATGTCTGGAACTCAGCGCGTGTCCTGTGCACGCGCTGAGTTCCAGCACGTGGCTATGATCACCATTGGCGGCATATAATCGACTCTTGACCACGTGGCCGCTTGTTCTGGCTTCGAGTTGAGGGGGTGAACGCTGCTCGTTTTTCTTTAGTTTTTTCTGGGACTTCTATTGCGTGGGGTGAAAAACGAACGCGTGTTTCATAGGTCATTAACGTCAGGGATCCGATCTTAACGGTATTTGCGCAAAGTACAAAAATTGTTGCATCGCTCCTTTCACGGGCCCATGAAACGATTTTAACATCGAGTGAACGTGCACTTATTACCCTTTTTTGTTTACTTAAGCACAAGGACCATAAAACACGACCACTTCTGTTGAAATGTCGCGAATGCGCTGCCTAACCGCGAAACATAAAGGAACTATTTTTTTACTTGACTTTACGTATACGGCGGCCATAGGAACTAACTTTGTGACGTCACGGCGGGTGCGATTATTGAGATCGCTTTTGAACAAGTGTATTCTCAGTTTAATAGTAACGTTTAGAAATGATTTCGTTCCAACATAAACAAATGAATCGAAAGTTTAAGATTCTTGTTCAGTACGGATGGATGGATGGATGATGGATGGATGAATACGGCTGAGCCCTTTGGATCGGGCGGTAGCTTACGCCACCTAGCCATTTTGTCTTACCCTTTAAGCTTAGAATATTTAAATGTGAAAACTATATTTACTCCTTACTGAAAAGAAAGTGAGGCTATAAATCCCCCTTGCCATCAGTTAATAAGAAAATGCCTAGTTTTCTCTCGCTTTCTGCCACCATTCACTTAATCTTTGCTTGGTAATCTCTACTGTCTTGAAATCCACTTTTCCTTCGCTGTCTCTAAAACCCAATGACCTTATTAAATCTATGTTGCCTTCGGTATGCATAGGGTGAAGCCCTTTACAGTAGAGTATCAAGTGCTCAGCCGTTTCGTCCTCCTCTCCACAAGCAGCGCACACTGTGTCCATTTCCTGGTACTTCGCTCTGTATGTTCTGGTTCGCAAAACACCTGTCCTTGCCTCAAACAACAATGAGCTTCCCCTAGAATTGTCATAAATGCTTTCTTTGGCAATAACTGTTTTGTTTAATCTATAGCCTTCCAGAGCCTTCTTTGTCTGCATTCCCTCTAGCCACCGATCTCTTTCTGTGGCCTTAACTTTCTTCGCACTGGCAGCGTCAGCGGCAACGGGAGCAGTTCGACTGAGCACTGTTTCTTGCCATCATACAGAAATCGCCCCTCGCCCCCTGCTGTCCTGGGATCTACGCATCATCGTTGTCATCGGGAGCGGTGACTGGGTTCCTGCCACTATCAACTTCACCGCCGCGCTCCCGTGTGACACGAGGCGATACCACCGCCAGGGAAGAACGCCTACTTAAGGGCCGACCACAGTGAATAAGCATACAGTGGTCCCACTCAAGGCCCCTTCCGGTAATCGGGTGTTAGGCAGCGCCCCTCACCACATATCGCGAACTAAACACTTTTTATGTTTCTGATTTCTTTTTACAGAACGCCGTGTAAAAGTAATCGTTATAAAACAAAGGAATTACACCAGTAATGCTAATTTTTAAAAACATAAGAGACCCAATTTTTTTCGGGAAGGAATAAAAGAATGCTTGACCGAAAACCGTTACACGGTTACCCAGGGTTACGACCAATGAGAGGAGTTGAGGCCATCATGGCGCCGGGCGACGGGGTGCTGCCAGGCTGCTGCGGAGATTGCGGAGTACACTTGCGTTTTTGGCGTTTAAATTCGAAGCATTCGAAGCTGATAATAAAGCACCCGCTGAGAAGCTGGTAAGTTGTATATTCAAATTTTTGTTATTGTAAATAGCATTGTGTTATATTTTATACTTCGCTTCTCTGCAAGTTGACGTTTCCGTGGCAAATATCGCTGAGGAACTCGCCGTTACACAGACTCATATAGTGGTGAATTATAAACGTGCGTATATTCAGTTTTGTGAGGTGCTGATTTTCCTCCTTGCATCAATGAAGCTAGTGCCGAATCGTCTTTCTATTCGGAATCATGAACAACAAAGTAACCGCGGCTTTGCACATGTAGAGAGAGGCTCGAAACTGATGCAGCCCAAACGAAACTGAAGAAATCGCTGAGCGTACTCCGGCGTCGCAAGTTTCGATTTAGAATTTACTGATCGCGTTCATTTTTAGTGTTCTCAAGTAGTGCCCTTGAAATAAGGGCACCCAACTAGTGCAAACATATGTGATCGTTCTGGTAGGTACAAACCCTAGTTCAAATCGTGTTAGAAAAAAAAAAATAATTCCTCGGTGAATTGCTGCGTTGAAAACGGCACCACGTCTCCTTGTCAATCGGTGTTCGGAAAAAAATTATTGTTCACATCAGCTAAAAAAAAAAAAAAAGCACATGGGGATGTTGCAGTTTAAACTCTCACATGTTCTGCTCTGTTCATGGTATTAGTCCGCACAAAACTAAAAAAGAGAATTTTATTAAGAAACCTTGTACGACTCGTCATATGCGCCATTTACTTGATCAGTAAAAGAGCTCCGAGCGCTCTAAAAAGCCTGTGCTTTATTTAAGCAACATAACTTATGACACGAGAACAGTCAGACGCTTTCAATTCTGTAGAATTTCTTAATTGCTGTAGATAATGCTGTGCGCATGCAGTTTTGAGTTTGTATTGTTTACTTGTGCAGTACAATATGATTTGATGTGCTCTATTTTTCATGCCTCTTGATGTCCTTGTGACCTGTCAAAATGTTCGATCATGTTCGATCATCGCGTTCACACTTGCCCTAAAAGCTGCCATCCACAATATTTCTGTCATAACATGCCAATACTCCGCAAAAAAAAAAAAAGTTGTCGGCTTTGTTTTATGTTTGTAAATTGACCGGCCTCCGTGCAAACTTTGTTCTATGGCTGTATTACGTGCTATGTTTGTGACTCTTTTTGATTGAATTATACCATGTAGAGGTTGTTCGAGGCGGGGCTTAGGCCGCACGTCCGGGAGCTTCCTGGCTCGTGACGACGACCATTCCCCGAAGTGAAGAACCCAGGGGTCCAGTGGAGGTGGGAGAATTGGTAACGTAACGAACGGTTTAATTACATGGTAGCGATACAGTCGTCAAATCCAAGAGAACAAATGGAGCTCTCACGCCCCGCCTTATATAGGGGTCCGTTTTCTCCCTCTCTCTCCGCCAGGGCAGCAGGTGCGACAGCCACGTGCTTTGCAGCTGGGTCCGTCGCGACGTAGTCAGAAATGAGTCATAGCCAAGGTTCTCCGCAGTTAGGCCAGGCCTCTCTCCCCTTCCGGAGCGCACGAACCCACACGCACACACACACACGTCCCGTTGACGTCACGGACGCGTTTGAGACACGTTTTGGGCAGCCTTCGACAGGTGGGCGTCAGTCCTGAACACGTCGGGACTCGTTTGGGACTCGTTTCCGCAGCGTTGAAACTCGGAAGAAGGTTGCCGAAGGTTCCATTCTTAACAGCCCCTCCGGGGCCAGGGAAACCTCGAATGGCCGGTGGTACAATCGCTGGCCTGAAGAGGTGGGCTTGGAGTAGGCCTTGAGAAGACGCTGCAAGCACCAAACAAACTCCCAAACCTCTCACAACGGAGGCATCAGCGGAAACGTCCCCCACAACACCACGCCACACCCGCAGTCAAACGCTCGGAATTCGCCAAAGACCCGCCAGACTGGATTACGGATTACCAAAATTTGGTACAATTCCGGGTATCGAGACCCCCTGTCGCCAAAAAAACTCACTTTTCCAACGAGGTCACTAAGAACAAAGACAAAAGACAAAAACTTTTCGCAATTTGTGAGGTCCTTTTGGGGTTTCAACGAAGTGCCCCCACTTAGATCCTCATTCCCGTGGATGACGAAGACCTCTGAGATCATCCCTACTATTTTTCGTGATGTCAGAAAAATCTGCTCAACCCATCGGCATTGCCGTTAAATTTGCCTTTCCTTTTTCTTACGCTAAAGTCGTAGTGATCGATTTTCACGTGATTTCTAGACGTGAAAATGCGGTCTTTATAGCGCCGATAAAACAATCCGCCTCTTTCATTCCCCGTCACATTGGTCCTAGCAATCTCCTGAGCTGTACAGCGAAACCCTGACACACTAGGGTCGCTCTTCTGCTCGACTCTGTCTACTCGTAGCAGAGGACCAAAGTTACGCGACGCCGGAGCTACGAGAGATCTTTCACTGATCCCCTCTTCCTCCGCCTTTTCCGCCGGCGCGTTGGGACGGCGTACGCTTTCTAGTGCTACGAGGTCAGGCTGTTCTACAACCTGGTCCCTCTCATCCCGGTTTTCTGCCTCCAACTCTGGGAGTGCTTGCTCCCCGTCAGCTGCCTCTGGCTCTGGGTCACTTGTCAACAAAGGGGCGACCTGACGCGATTTGGACCTCGTACACGACTGAACTAGCCCTTCTCCCAGTTGTTGACCCCTTTCGCGCAGCAGGAAATCTGACCGGTTAGAGAACAAATAAGGATACTCCAACGGGACTGTTTGCGAGACAGCCGCCTCTGTCACTAGCTCTCCGAACGGGCCAGTTATCCTTACTGTCGCCATAGGCAGACAGACACTGTGCTTTCGAGCAGCTGCTTGATCCAAACTACCTTTCCGGTAAAATCGGATGTCGTTACATACGACGGATGGACAACGTCCATCGTCGCTGCACTGTCCCGAAGCACCCTGCACGGCTTTCCGTTTGCCTGGAGCTCGTGAAGATAGGGACGAAGAAGCTTCAGGTCCTTGTCACTACCGTTCACGTACGAGAACACAACCCGCGGTTTCTTACATCTGGCCGCTGTGTGTCCCGGCTCCTGACAGTTGTAGCACAGGAACGGCTTCCTTGCCTCGAACTGCCCTGTTGGGCTTTTCCGCGCCTCGTCTCCGTTCGAGTGTTCTGCGCTCTTTTCTGGGACCTTTTGTCCTGCTTCGGGCTTCTCGGGCCCGTTTTCTCGCGAGCCGTTACCCTGTCGGAAGGTCTTGCGCTGATCGCTTCGGCCGGATTCGCTTTCCTCTCCGCTCAGCTTTCTACGCGTTGCGTACTCTTCGGCTAGCTCAGCGGCCCTTTCGACAGAGTCGACTCCTACCCTGTCCTGCACCCAGAGCTTGACTGACTGCGGAATGCTACGAAAGAACTGTTCGAGGCACACACACTCGACTACCTTGTCTCGGCTTTCGTACACTTCCTCGCTCTTCAACCATTCTATCCGGTTGGTTTTAAGCCCGTACGCGAATTCCGAGTAGCCCTCGCTGCTCTTTTGGATGCGTTTCTAAACCTTTGACGGAACGCCTCGGCAGAAAGGCGGTACCGCTTCAAAAGGCTGGACTTCACCTTGTCGTAGTCGTCCGCGTCTCCAGCACTAAGGCGCGCGACAACCTCTGCAGCCTCACAGGGCAACAGAGTCAAAAGCCGTTGCGGCCACGTTTCTGGGGCGAAGCTCAACTTCTCACATGTCCTCTCAAAGTTAACTAAGAATAGGCCCACGTCTTCCCCAACTTTAAACGGCTGCATGAGCTTCTTCATTTGATACGACTCGGTCTCACTTGCTCGTACCGGAGCCCCAACTCTACTGTTCTGCGAGTTTAATCGTTGTTGTTCAATTTCGAGCTCTAGCCTTTTCAGCGCTCGCTCCTCTGTCGCCGCAGCCTGCGCTCGTTCCTCTTTCGCTGCAGCCAGTTCCCGCTCTCGTTCCTCTCTAGCTGCAGCCTGTTCCTCTTTCGCTGCAGCCTGTTCTCGCTCTCGTTCCTCTTCTAGCTGCAGCCTGTTCCTCTTTCGCTGCAGCCTGTTCTCGCTCTCGTTCCTCTCTAGCTGCAGCTTGCTCTCGTTCTCGTTCCTCTCTAGCTGCAGCTTCGCTCTTAGCGTTCTGAAGCAGTTCCCACGCAATTTTAATTTCCTCTGCTTCCGCGCTCTCTGAAATCGCTTTACTGATCTCAGATTTCTTCATCTTTTGCTCCACCTCCACACCCAATTCTTCACATAAACAGAGTAAATCTGTTCTCAGTAACCTCATCAGATCCATGATCGCTGCTTTTTAGCTTTGGCTTTGTTCTAAAACTTGTCGCGAGGTTGTACACAAACCTAGCGCACGAGTCAAACACTAAGGATTCCCAGCAGTTCAAAATTAATTACCCATAATCTGAAGCCTGGCGAATCCCAAAGCAAAGTCCAAACGCTCACCCGCAGATGTAGCACGATGTCGCATGGTCCGATCCCAACCGCTGCCAACCAGTTGTTCGAGGCGGGGCTTAGGCCGCACGTCCGGGAGCTTCCTGGCTCGTGACGACGACCATTCCCCGAAGTGAAGAACCCAGGGGTCCAGTGGAGGTGGGAGAATTGGTAACGTAACGAACGGTTTAATTACATGGTAGCGATACAGTCGTCAAATCCAAGAGAACAAATGGAGCTCTCACGCCCCGCCTTATATAGGGGTCCGTTTTCTCCCTCTCTCTCCGCCAGGGCAGCAGGTGCGACAGCCACGTGCTTTGCAGCTGGGTCCGTCGCGACGTAGTCAGAAATGAGTCATAGCCAAGGTTCTCCGCAGTTAGGCCAGGCCTCTCTCCCCTTCCGGAGCGCACGAACCCACACGCACACACACACACGTCCCGTTGACGTCACGGACGCGTTGAGACACGTTTTGGGCAGCCTTCGACAGGTGGGCGTCATTCCTGAACACGTCGGGACTCGTTTTGGGACTCGTTTCCGCAGCGTTGAAACTCGGAAGAAGGTTGCCGAAGGTTCCATTCTTAACATCCTTAAAGAAGGAGCGGAGCCAGTGGTACAGCCGACGAGAAGAGTGCCACAAGCTCTGAAAGAACCACTCAAGAAAGAACTCCAGAGAATGGAAGAGGCTGGAGTCATCACCCGTGTCAGTGAACCTACTGATTGGGTAAGCCCAATTGTGATAGTCAAGAAGAAAGGAGGTGCTCTGAGAATCTGCATGGATCCAAGGCAAGTGAATGAATCCATCAAACGGCAGCACTACCAAATGCCACGCCGTGAAGACATCGAAGCTGAACTGGCAAATGCCAAATTCTTCTCAAGGCTGGATGCCAATAGTGGGTATCACCAAATACCACTAGATGAGAAAGCCTCTAGAGTGTGTACGTTTGGTACGCCATTTGGACGCTACCGATTTCTGAGACTACCATTTGGCATCTCATCGTCACCAGAAGTTTTCCAACAGATCATGACTGAAGTTTTTGATGGACTTGAAGGAGTAAGAGTGTACGTTGACGATGTACTCGTATGGGGTCGATCCAAGGAGGAGCACGACAAGAGGCTATGGGAAGCACTCAAAGCAGCCCAAAGAGCTGGAATGACCTTCAACAAGGAAAAGTGTCAATTTGCGGTCCAAGAGATCAGCTACCTGGGTGACCGGATCACTAAAAATGGAGTGGAGCCAGATCCATCACTAGTTGCGTCAGTGCTTCAGATGTCTACTCCTCAAAGCAAGAAGGAGGTACAGCGGATGTTGGGAGTCATCAACTATGTAGGCAAGTATTTGCCGCACTTGTCGCAAAGAACAAATCTTCTCAGAAGCCTCATCAAGGATGATGTGATATTTGAGTGGACTGAGGCTCACGAAGCAGAATGGGATAGACTGAAGAGAACACTGACTAACAAGCCAGTGTTAGCATTTTTTGACCCTGAAAAGAAGACAAAAGTGACAGCTGATGAATCACAGTATGGACTGGGAGCAGCACTTCTACAGCTCAATGATACAGAGTGGCGTCCATGCGTCACGAGTGATGACCGACTGTGAAGTGCGATATGCACAAATTGAAAAAGAGACGCTCGCCATCACGTTTGCCTGTGAGAAGTTCCATGACTTCATTTATGGTCGCAAGTTCACACTGGAAACCGACCATCGACCGTTGATCTCCATAGCAAAGAAAAGCATTGGAGACATACCACCTCGTCTGCAGCGATTTTTTATTCGTCTGATGAAGTACGAGTTTGACCTGTGCTATCTGCCTGGAAAGAACTTGGTGCTAGCCGACACATTGTCTCGAGCACCAGTGAAAGAGGCCAAAAAGGAAGAAGTAGAACTGGATGATGTTGAAGTACATGCTGTCAGCATAGTGTCCACAACACTGAGTCAAGCGACACTTCAGAAACTGCAAGAGGCCACAGAGAGTGATGACGAACTACAAGAAGTTATTGCACGGATCCAGCAGGGACAAGAACAACAGGGAGACCTCAAGGGATACACTTCAGAGTTGACTCTGGTCAACGGTGTCCTGTTAAAGGGCTCAAGAGTAGTAGTTCCAAAAGCTTGCCGTGCAGACATACTGGCAAGACTGCATGAAGGACACTTAGGCATGAGCAAATGCAAAGCCCGTGCTAGAGCTTTAGTATTCTGGCCAAGAATGAATGCTGACATTGAGTCATACATATCAAAGTGTGCAGCTTGTCGAACATTTGCATACCAGCAACCTGCTGAACCACTCATCATGAGAGAAGTACCCAGTAAAGCGTGGGAGAGGGTTGGAGCTGATCTGTGCCAACATGCAGGATCGTCTTACCTTGTGGTATATGATGCCTACTCCAATTACCCTGAAGTGGTGCAGCTAACAGAGACTAGTGCTGCTGCAGTGATCGACCATATGGCAAGTGTTTTCGCCAGACATGGAATCCCCAAAGAAGTCTGCACCGACAATGGTCCACAATTTGCAAGCAGAGAATTTGCAGCATTTGCAAGAAAATACGAGTTCGAACATATCACCTCGAGCCCAAGATTTCCAAGAGCGAATGGACTCGCAGAAAAAGGGGTCCAAGTTGTGAAAAGGATTCTAAAGAAAACTCAGTATGCCAAAGAAGATTTTTGGCTAGGGTTGCTAAACTGCAGGTGCACACCACTTGGGAATGGACGGTCACCTTGCGAGTTATACATGGGCGACGATTGAGGTCTCGACTGCCAGACTTCTCAGCAGCACAAGGACGGAAAGTAGAAAAACACAAACAAAATGTCTGTGCTGGCAGGCATTTGGAGCCACTTGGCACTGGACAGACAGTGCGTCTGAGAGATGACGGAAAGTGGAAAGTCAAAGCACAAAGCAAACAGCAAGTGGCGCCAAGATCCTATGTGGTGCAAGCTGAGAATGGTGCTGTGTACAGACGGAACAGACAGCATTTACTTGTGAGCAAGGAAGCATTTGAACCCATCTCCGACTCTGAGGATATGGACGTTCCACAAGTGCCCAACGAGGACAATGTGCAGTGCCAGGAAACTCGTGACCATGAAAGTGAAATAGTGGATAGTCCTACAGACTATCCAGTGCCGGTGCCTGTGCAACCTCCCACCAGAGTGTCATCAAGACCAAGGAAGAGGAAAGTGAAGCTGACTTATGATGAACATTTCAACCAGGCATGTTAGTCAAGTTCTAGTGTTTCAAGTTTGTTCCTTGTTTAGAAAGTGAAGCTTACTTGTGATGAACACTTCAACCAAGCATGTTAGTTAAGTTGTGGTGTTTCAACTTTGTTCTTTGTTAGAAAGGAAGATGTATCAGATCTGATGTTAATGTCCAGTTTCAGCCAGCTGTAAAGAGCAGTCTGGCAACCTGAATAAACCAGTTTCGTTACAAGACAAACTCGATGCACCTACCAGAACGATCGCATATGTTTGCACTAGTTGGGTGCCCTTATTTCAAGGGCACTACTTGAGAACACTAAAAATGAACGCGATCAGTAAATTCTAAATCGAAACTTGCGACGCCGGAGTACGCTCAGCGATTTCTTCAGCTTCGTTTGGGCTGCATCAGTTTCGAGCCTCTCTCTACATGTGCAAAGCCGCGGTTACTTTGTTGTTCATGATTCCGAATAGAAAGACGATTCGGCACTAGCTTCATTGATGCAAGGAGGAAAATCAGCACCTCACAAAACTGAATATACACACGTTTATAATTCACCACTATATGAGTCTGTGTAACGGCGAGTTTCTCAGCGATATTTGCCACGGAAACGTCAACTTTCAGAGAAGCGAAGTATAAAATATAACACAATGCTATTTGCAATAACACAAATTTGAATATACAGCTTACCAGCTTCTCAGCGGGTGCTTTATTATCAGCTTCGAATGCTTCGAATTTAAACGCCAAAAACGCAAGTGTACTCCGCAATCTCCGCAGCAGCCTGGCAGCACCCCGTCGCCCGGCGCCATGATGGCCTCGACTCCTCTCTGTCCTCTAATTGGATAACCGTGTAACGGTTTTCGGTCAAGCATTCTTTTATTCCTTCCCGAAAAAAATTGGGTCTCTTATGTTTTTAAAAATTAGCATTACTGGTGTAATTCCTTTGTTTTATAACGATTACTATAAAAAGTGTTTAGTTCGCGATATGTGGTGAGGGGCGCTGCCTAACACCCGATTACCGGAAGGAGCCTTGAGTGGGACCACTGTATGCTTATTCACTGTGGTTGTCACCGTGGACGGCGTGGTGAAAGCTCATCGTTCCGCGTAAAAGCGCTATCCTTGACTGTGAATTTTCGTCGTGTGTCGCTATGATAACCCAGCACGTACTAAAAGGGAAGATCTACATACTCGTGCAGCGATGTCGTGGCGGCACTCTCAAGACAGCAGAAACGCCCGTGCCGTCGTGTTTGTTTACTTCGACTACAGTGGTGCTTTCTAAGCATTTGTGTCCTCGAACATCGCCCGGATTTCTTATTTGGCGCATTTCATGCGTGTGCTCAAGTTCAAGGTATTACTGGCGCGTACCGTATAAAGATGCGAAATTTCACGCGTTTTCATCACCGGAGAGAAGTGATTAGTGTTAGCAATCCTGAACGCTCGCAACGTCTATCTGATCACGAAATCATATTTCTACGTTGCTATATCGCTGCTAAGATTACATTGTCTCTTATAATCGTAGAAAAGGCGTGTGGCGATATTTGTACTACTGCAATGTCGTGTATTAGAGTCGTGATCGTCCAAGACGGCGTACTGCATCTTTTTTTCATCCACTGTACCCTGCAAGCCTATCAAGAAAAAATAATAATAAAGCTTTAGGCTATAGACAACTGTCTGTCTATATTCGGTTACGGCATTGAGTAGCAGTGCGTCCCCTTTTTAGAGGGGCCGCTGAAACAGCTGAAGGCCGTGTATAGAAGCGGTCGCCGTGCTGACGACCCGCTGCGCTTGTTGTGGTTGCAGGTGTGTGTACGCGCGGCGCAGAGCGGTCGTTCCGGTCGCAACAAACGTAGTCGTATACGTACGCGCTCGTTGCACATGTCTGAACCAGCCTTTCCCCCGTCCTCCAGAGGCGAAAGGCAACGTGGCGACATCGTTTGACATCACGTACCAGAGGTAACGCTGCGATGTCAAACGTTGGTACGGTTACGACTTGCCCCAACCGCAAATCGAAGAATGCCCGAAAAGGTCTGCGTTTCGCCGTCCTCGGAACCCGAACATGACTCCGAAGCGCTGCTATCGTCCACATCGCACGTCGAAGTGGCGTCATAGGAAATCATCCCCAGGTCGGCTGTCCGCCGAAGAATTTCAACTTCTAACGGCGTCAGGTCCTCGAGCGTAGAGAACTCCGCCATGATCGAAGCTCGAATGACAAAGAGGTTCGGCCGATGCGGCTACCTCGGGATCACTGCGCGACGGAACGTCGTCCAACGCCATTGGCCCGAGATCCTTTTGATAAGCGTGCGAGGACCAATGAGAGTGGTTTAGTTTTCGGGTGGATCCGAGGTTTGGCGGCCTTCAATTACCTTTTTATTAAAGAAATAATCACCGTATGACTATATTTTTTGGTTTTTAGGGATACTTAGGGGGTCTAAATTCAGCTGTCATCATAAAAACACGAACTCAAAAACCACTTGAGTGCCCCTTTAAGTAAAGGAATGAATGAATGAAAGTTATCCCCGAATATAAACGAATAACCACTCCATTTTATTATATTTGGTCCGCTGTTTCTAGTTCCGTCGTGTATTATGGTCGCGGATATTTTTGTGTACGGGTCGATTATTTTACTTACGGTTATTGTATCTGCTTTCTTACGACACTGTTGCTCCTTTGCGTAGCAAATTGGCAATTTATTTATTCGTGACCCTAGAATTAATCAGGACTTCTTAGCGTCACGTGGTCAATTTCTACGACTATTTCTTCGTCCTCCTTCTCGCGAAGATATTCGTAAACAAATATATACGATAAAATTAATCTTAAAACGGTGGGCCCCACATAGCAACTGGAAACATCGTTGGCTCGTATACACCGCCGATCCGGCGTTCAGAGGCTTCAAACCCGCCGAAATACGCCCAGTATGCGTCGACAGTTGGGGCAGAAGTGTTCCACGTCTTGGCATTCGTACACGCAGAACGGAAGAAAGCAACAGCCCAAGAAACACCTGCGAGGACACGAGGTTGCGAGATTAGAGCTCGCACTTTTCAAGGATGCGCTACACGAGGAATCAAATATGAAGCGTGAGGAAGATTTCAAGTCAACGGACCCTTTTCCGGACACCCGGTTCGAGGGTTTCTCGGATGGAATATGTGTTGGCGTGGCACGAGCGCACGCGAATATTTCGCCCACACATCTTCCACCCAAGAAACCCTCGAACCGGGACTTCGAAAGAGGGTCCCTTCAGCAGTACGCTGGAGGCTCTTTTGTGGTTCCTGAAACGCGTCTCCGACTGGTGTTTACCGCTTCCTAAAATGTGGTCTCTGGATTTCTGCCTGCTGACGTCATAGATGTATCCTGCTGTCGCTTATCCAACTGTGAGTATCACAATTTGTGTCGGATAGTTTCACAAGGTTGCACTGTCTGAGGTGGTCGCGCCGACGGAGATGATACTTCAAAGTGCATTCACACGACGGACTTGTCTCCGTACAAGGTCCCACGAAATCCATGACGTCACCTTTTCCGGGGTTCGAAATCCGCCACGTTCCAGGCGATAAAAGCAGGCAAGGCTCAAGACCGGGTCCGCGGACCACAGCAACGTGTCCGAGGACAAGACCGCGGACCTGAGGACAAGTCGGCGGCTTGGGCTAACTCGGCGGTGACCAATGCGAAGAGCAAATCGTCTGCTTCTCGCACAGGAGTTACGGTGACGTCATAACGACGCCGTGCTCTGATTGACTCTGATTGAAGGATAGTGGGTAGACCTCAAAGCAAGCTGCCTTGAGGTCTACCCACTGTCCTTCAATCCGAACCAATCAGAGCTCGGCGTTCTGACGTCGCCACAACCTCTACAAAAAGCAGACGAATTTGCGCTACGCATAGACCTCTTGCAAAATCTAAGCGATCCTATAGCTGTGTAGCGTTGTGCAAAGTATCTTAGGTATCCCTTGGCCACAGCTTCGGTTTCGATTTGCCAACATCACTTCATGACATCCCGTCACGACCAGATAGAGCGCACGTACCGTATCAGATGTGCAAAAATGGTTCCCTAAAACTCTCTAATATCTATTCGTTCGCTCGGATGTACGCCATCAAAAAGGAACAAAGCGAAGCAAAGCTCTTTTGCTTGACACCTTCGCAGTCGCCACTTCGGCGCCGAGAATCACTTTCTTTCTCTCTTTTTATGTTTGTCCCTGGTTTTTTTTCCCGACGGGTTGGCGGTATCGTTTAGCGGGGGAGCACGGTAAAGCCCCGCGCTCGCTCCGGTTTACCATGCTTGTTTACTCGTCGTTTTCTTTCGTATTATTGCTACTTTGTCAGGAAAGAATAGCTTTATCGCGATACACCTCGGGTTGTTCATAAGTGCAGTATACACGCGAGTACATGATTAAAATCACTACTTAGTTCACTATACGTTATTTGTGTAAAGTTCTGGTCGAATTCCAGTCGACTGGGCGGTTTAGTTTGACGACAGGTACGCCTTGACCGGACTTGAATACGAGTAACTGATTACTTGTAATCGATTACATTTTATTGTAACTTTCTAACTCTTCAATTACCTTTTTTCTGCGGTAACGTTCGCCGTAACTCAGTTACTAGTTTTCTGTAAGGAATTACAAGTAATGAATTATGTTTTCGAAGAAAACTAAAATTATTGAGTTGATTTTTTTTTTTTACGTAAAAATCGCTTTGTTTGTCAGGCGTCACTCGTCTATGTTGCACCAACGTTGGACACTTTCTTGACCCCTAAACAGCTGAAAAATGATACCAAGATTCCAGAACGGCTAGAATGTCAACGCGCTCAGCGACGTAGAGCGACTTTAGAGCCGTAGAGAGTGCCTCGTTTCCCGTGTACGGGTTTTTACGATCTGGGTTTGCCGCGGCATAGACGACTTCAACAGCAGTTGTCGTTCGACGAATTTTGAACGACAACTGCGTGTTGAAGTCATAGAGTTATTATAATGTACGCTAGAGGTTCAAGTGGCGCTAGTGTGCTGTTGCAAATGGAAGCAGACAGCAAGCAGTCGGAAATTGACTTCCGGTAATGCATTTCTATGGAAAAAAGCGAGTGCATTTCCTCTCTGCGCTCGATTATAAGAGCAAATATCACGAATAATTCGTACGTACTAGGCACATTGGAACATTTCCCAGTCATGCAGATGAAATAATTGGTCAGTTACGGCGTTTTTATTTTAAAATCGTGGCATAAACAACTGTGCTAAAACCGCTTCGTACATGTATTGATGTGCACTGTCGGACACTGTTAGCGCGAACACGGCGTCGGCGCTTTCCAGTATGGGGGATACGTGCCAAACGAACGAAGGACATGTGGAAAACCGAGAGAGACGGCAAGAACTACGCAGTAGCACTGGATAAGTAACTCCTTGTGCTTGCAGATGATCAAAATAAATTGAAAGTCACGTAATATAGTTCGATTTTCAATAAATAAGTACTGCTTTATTCTTTCTGCTCATGAATATGTGCGAAGATGCTTGTTCTGGGTTCAAATCATCACCCGCACGCTCCAAATCTTTGCAAATATAGAGAAGCCACAGAACAGGTGCCCGATAAAAACTGCCCGACATAGAAAATAATAAGAAAACACACCTTTCGTAGCCCACGTACTTTATTCTTTACGTTTCGAACGTTTTCTTCTTTTTTTTTTAACCACTCGTAAAGATACACGACGGGGTCATTTTCATATAGTGACAGCACGGGCGTGTTAGATATATAAGCACCAACGGAATGCTGGCGAACTTTGAACACACTCTACATTCCTTTCGATCGTTATTTTGCTTAGAATCGTCGCTCGTTTCTACATACCTGCCATGGAACAGAGGTTTGGGCCTGAATTATAGCGAAGTTTAACATCGTTCGGCGGTAAAGAAAAAATGCCGTAACTAAACCCATTACACTTTCACGATATTAATAAAGGTACATACTATCCGGTACAACCGAAACGACAAAGGTTATTTATGTTATTTTCCGGCGAGTAACGCATACATACACGGTGAT
Organism: Ixodes persulcatus; assembly: GCA_013358835.2. Classification (NCBI taxonomy): domain Eukaryota; kingdom Metazoa; phylum Arthropoda; class Arachnida; order Ixodida; family Ixodidae; genus Ixodes; species Ixodes persulcatus. The sequence goes on along the minus strand of JABSTQ010000113.1, from coordinate 6,412 downwards.
AATCATTATTAGGCTACACCCCGGCATCACCAATATCAACTTGTAACCCCACCGTTCCAAGGCGGCCTGAATACGTGGAAAATGGTCGACATTTTCCTTTCGATTTATTCCATGAACTCAATGTACGTACCCCACCATGGCCATGCCACTGCACATGAGCCAGGTGAGGAGGCCCGGCTGCGGACAGACCTGCGTCGTGATGAAGGTCTTGCAGTACGGGCAGGACAGGGACACCGGGTGGGGACCCCAGTTGCTGAAGACCGTAATGACGGACACTGGAGGAGAAAACAAAATACACCTTCTGTACGCCTGACCAAGGTTTGTCTTCCCCCTTCGGGTTTGAGAACAATGTATATACGAACGATTAAGATGTGCGCCTTTCAATGAGCGTCCCTCGTTCCTCATGTCTATGCAATACCAACTAGGAGACAAAGCCTGCGTATGGCGTCATCGTTAGTGGACTCCCGACCTGCCCCAAGCGGCAAACACTGAAACTTTGGGAGCCTGAGCTGCCGCAAGAGCGCAAATTCGGCTGCTTCTTGCACAGGGGTTGCGATGATATCAGAACGCCGAGCTCTTATTGGCTGATTGAAAAAAGAAAATAGTGGGGTAGACCTCAAGGCATCTAGCATTGAGGTCTATCCACTATCCTTTCAATCAGTGCCAATCAGAGCTCGGCGTCCTTCTGACGTCACCGCAACTCCTGCGCAAGAAGCAGACGAACTATATACGCATTGTCGACGCCGCGTGCTAGCGTCGCCCTTCTTGTGTGTGAGACGCTGCTTTGATTTTTGCTTCGAACAGTTACTGGTGCAGATTTGCGGCGTCTGTAGCGATACTGGCACAGGGTGCTTCTTCGTGCATCGGTATTTTTGACAGAAAAGTGTACTGTTATGCTCATTTGTGAAGCTTCCTAAAACACCTGGCGCATTTTTTGTGGCGCGGGTCCGGTCAGTGGCGCATCACTACGCTATCTGCCTATAGCCTGTTTGAACAGAAGCGACGGGAACCGGTAGAACGTTGAATGCACATTGTTATAAACTTTATGTTCTTATATTTAAGTGTATATTGTTTATACTTTTTTGCATTATGTGTAGTATATTCATGTAACCCCATACAATAGTGCGCTCTGGGCGATGCATAGGTATGTCAATAAATAAAAATAAATAAATTGCCCGCGGTAGAAAGAGATTCTGCTTCGGTTTTTTTTTTTTTTTTTTTTTTGTGGTAAACATAGCGTTTTCGCTAAAGTTTTCTAAAAAAAAAAGAGCGTCTTCCGAAAACGATTCTTTTCCGTTGCCCTTGGGAGCGGTGCCGCTGGAGGCGATAGGATTGCTACCCGCCCGTCCCTGCTCGCGTGCGGGCAGCAGAGAAGGGCCTTTTTTGAATGGCGCTCTTCCGTGGGGCTTGTCAACTGATAAGCGGGAAACAGATGCGAGCAAGAACCCAGAGACGTCGCGCAAGCCGAGCGATGCACCGCGCGCGAAAAATGGCGGAGCAAGACAGATGCACTCTTCCGCGCCGCGTCTCACCGATCGCGACGCACATGGTTGTTAAACAACGATTGAAGAACGTCTCGATAGTGTGTGAAGAGGGGGACTGGAACGGGCCTATTCAAATACGACACATGACGCATAAAAAATTAATTATAACATTTTACACCGAAGAAAAGCTTGCACGACCTTCGTCATCAATATGTAGTGTTTTATTTAGGCGAAAGCAAGTGAGAACTACAAAAAAAAAATGAACAATCTCCTTTTGTGATATATATTTATATATATTTGTTTATTTATTCTTGTTGTTGCAACAAATTGAATGACTGAATAATCACGTAGAAACATGTAATATCGAGCTGCTAGTTTAAACGCTTGTGATTCCTAGTTTGGCAGAAGGGGAAAATATTTTTGTTTCAATATTTGTGTAGAGAAGCCTGCACGAAGTTTCATCGTAGGCGTTCGTTCGAACAGGCTCTTGGAGAGCACAAGGGCGCATGGAACCTAGCAGCTTCATGGTCGAATGGGGAATTTCTCTCGGAACCTGCCTGTCGCGTGAGTACGCCAAAGTGGTTGCCGATTTATGAGCTTATGGACACGAAGAAAGGGGCATCGTGTCAAAGGGAACAGCCGGGGACGTGAATGCAGGGCGGCAGTTGTAACACCTGACACACCCAGCACATCTGAAGCCGCCACAGGTATCCTCGAGGCGCGGGTGTCGATGTCACGACATATGCACATCTCTCACGCACAGCGCTCGTGTAGTTAACCTTCCGAGAAAGCATCACGCCCACGAATCCTAGCTACACGCCCCTCTCGGCTTGTAACGGGCGCCATGTCCTTTCGTCGCTCATCACGTCGTCCCACGGCGCGGCAACGCCGGCGGTGGTTGCCACTAGTAGCTTATTTAGTGACTCTAGTTGCCACGGCCACGCCGCTCAGCAGCGACGCGGCGCCGCTCGGTTTCTGCTCACACGTGTGTCCCGCCATAGATATAAGAACGTTGATAGGAACAGAAAGGCTCTTCTTTGACACGTTCTTGCGACGATGACCGAAGATAAAAATACGATGAGAACGAAAAGCAGAAATTTCCGCGTGAAAGGCGAGCGCGAGGAAGGAAAAACAAGCCGTGTTCAGAGCCGGCAGTCGGACCGCGGGTATGACCGCGGTGGCAGTCAGACCTCCCTGGAGAACCAGCCGCGAGGAGACAAACGCCGATAGGTGTGGCGCGTTTTTGCTCGCGATTCAGGCGCGTCGGCGTCAAACTGACGTCATTTCCTGCGCGCGGGCTCGCGTTTTCGCGGGAGCGTTGGTTTCTAGCCGACCCAGAACAAGACGCGCACGGCGAGGCGTCGAAGCGGCTCTCGCCCAATGAGGGTCGGTCGAACTATCACGTGATCCTGCACAGTACGCTGTTTCGTATTCAGCACATTTCAAAGTGTTCAAAAGCATTTTTATTTTTCATATAAAGCGTAGACCGCATGGAGCGTTTTTCTGCACGCGAAAACGCGACGCGCTATGAACGCTCGCGCGAAAGCTGACGCGGGGGCACCCGCATGCAGACAAAGCCAAGCGCCGCCGGCCGCGCGTTATCAACGTTGCCAGATAACCGATTTCTCAACGCGCGATGTTATTGCTCACGCAAATACTACAAAATAAGAGTTAAAGTATTAAATAAGTAAATCAAACGGGTTTTTGTGTCAAAAAGAACACTTTTTCAATTTTTATATGGCCAATAAAAAGGTTTTTGAACACTTTGAATTGCGCTGAATACGAAACAGCGTACTGAGCCAGCCGCGTCACGAGTGGTGTGTTGTTCGCGTTGTTCGTGTTGCGTGCTTTTCTGCGCTGAGTGAAAGTAAAGTTTACTTTAGTGCAAGCTCTATTTGCCAGAATTTGAGATTTGCTCTAGTCCAGTATGGAGCAAAGGCGAAAGCTCCTCCTGCTAAGAAGTATGCTTGTGCTAAAGCAGGCACAACTGGAAAATCGATCCCAAAAAATGGGGCGCTTCTCAACTTCGTCAATGAATATTTCATTGAATGCACGTTTGTCAACCATCGCACGTGCAATCGGCAAACAGAAAGAAGCGCAGTCAAACCGCCAAAACCAGAAGCGGTTTTCTGTGCTGAATCATGTGATGGTTCGAGCGACTCTCATTGGGCGAGAGCCGCTTCGACGCCTCGGCGCGCGCGTCTTGTTCTGGGTCGGCGAGAAACCAACGCTCCCGCGAAAACGCGCTGCCGCGCGCAGGAAATGACGTCAATTTGACGCCGACGCGCCCGAATCGCGAGCAAAAACGCTCCATGTGGTCTACGCTTAAAAATTGAAAAGGTGTTTCGTTTGACAACAAACCCGTTTTATTTACATATTTGTTCATTTAATTTTCATTTTGTAGTATTTGCGTCAACATTTACATCGCGTGTTGAGGATTCTGTTATCTGGCAACGCTGACAACGCGCGGCCGGCGGTGCCTGGCTTTGTCTGCATATGCGGGTGCCCCCGCGTCAGCTTTCGCGCGAGCGTTCATAGCGCGTCGCGTTTTCGCGTGCAGAAAAACGCGCCATGCGGTCTACGCTTAAGGCCTATCACAAATTCTGGGCTTACCTGTCTTTGTCAGCATGATCAAGCTTCTATACTTTTTTTATTGTGTCAGCTTTCTTCGCAGCTTTGCTTCTCTTGTTAACGTAGCAGCTTGGGCGAGTTGGTTGCACATTATTACACACACCACAGCGCACTATAGCAAACAACACTCACTCCCTTACACACGAAAAATAAAGCAAAATTCAAACAAACCGCGCTGACTGACAACTCTTTTTGTAGAACTTTGTCTTCTTCAACCTCTAGCAACACCGAATTTTCCCAAATCACGCGCGCAAATCTCCTAGATGCCTAAAATTTCTTTCTCTTTTTCTGTCAGGTGTAAAGAAGGTGTACTAATACAGGTGTTAGAATTCCTGGCGATATGTTCTGCTTCGATAATTTCTCGTGTTAATTGGTTACTGTTCCTACCTAAAATGGTACAGGATGGCAGTTGAACGTCGCACCCGCAATCACGGCAGTGTATGCCTAGATGGCCTGAGTTGGCTCTGGTGCTGTTGGTTTTGTGTTCCCGGAGCCTATCATTGAGGCATCGTCCGGTCTGACCTATGTACACTTTCCCGCACGAAAGGGGAAATGAGTACACCACTTCATCAGCACACTCAACGAACCTGTTCTGATGGTTTTTGGTGCAGCAAACTGTTCGGTGGGAAACAGGCGAGTTGACTTGTTTACACAAGTTGCCAAGCTTATTGGGTGCAGTGAAGACGACATTGATGTTGAATTTGTTTGCGATTTTCTTGATGCTTCTCTAATCTTGATGTCTCTCATTAATCTTAATGTCTCTCATCACCTTTGATCCTACCGTGGCTGTCGTCATCCTCTCTCTCCCTGACGGATGTGCCGCTCTTTCGGGGGCCCGTAGGCCCGTATTACAGACAGTTTCCAACTGCTCGGTCATAGTCACGTGGTTTATGGGCCTCATTTGCAATACGAGCTGCGAGGAGGTGACAAAACGTTGATCGTCTGCAAACGTCTTTTCCTTTCCTCCTCGCTACGCAAAAACGCAGCGCGTGCGCACTTGCGACCGATCGCCCGCAGGAGGTGTTCGCCATTAAATTGCAAACGCTCCCCATAGACTGAGATGGACCCTCTCTTCAATGTATACGCTCTCTAGAGTCGCCAACGGTCACTGGCAGGATGGGAACGTCAGAGAGGTCTTTCAACTTCCCGACCTCAACGAAAGCACGACGGAAAGCAACAAGGGCGTGCTGGAGACTGTGCATCTGAGAGAGGAGCCCTAACGTTCGCATCCTATTAGTTTTTTTTTTTTTTTTTTTTGCGTTTTTTGTTGTGGTTCTTACCGGGGCCAGGTTGTCCGAATGTCATGATGGGACCACTGGCGCAGTGCACAAGTGGAACAGGCCGAGTTGACGCGAACTCCTCTGCGTGGAGACAGGGTAGATATCAGTCCTAAACCGCTAGCGTTAATTCCGTAAGTGTTCAGGGTGAATGGAGTAAGCTCCTGTGCGGCGCGGCCAACCACTGGCACAATCGCGCCATCTATCAGGCAGCCGGAACACTGACCGGTGTATATACTTTTATAATTTTTTACGCATAGTACTTTTACCGCGTGCTTGAAATAATTCTGACACTAGTATAAGCGAGTTTTTGTCTTTAAAAGTGCGTAGATTTTGTCTCGCAAATACCGACAAACATCGAGTCTAGTTTTAAACAGGTCGGAACTGATCTAGGTGTACTTGATAGATGGCGCCACCGTTCCAGCTGTGACAAGAGATCGCAACACACTCGGCATTGCCAAACGTAAATGTGCGAAGCTGTTTCAAGGCTCCGTGGCGAAAGTCACCGGGGATGCCGGCGACACAGGCGTAGCTCAGTGTCCCAAGCATTTACCTTCAGTCTGAAGCCGCCACAAACCAAATGCAGTGGTTCGACGTTGCACCAAGCACATATATCGAGCGACCTGGGGCTAAAGTCGTGGCTTCAGGTGTTACTGCCGTCCTCGACTCAAATACCGAGACATGACGTTGGAACGCGTAAACACTGTTTGACGGAAGAGGTTTGAACTGCGGACGCGCGCCGTGGTTCATTCTCCATTTCAGTACAGTCCAAACTAAGCCGCAAAACAGGAGAAAACGGGTCCTGAAGAAATCCGGCGGGAGAGGAGTGACGTCAACGGTCACGTGAACGTGACGTCTTGCGGCTCCCGCTTTGCGGGTCCAAAGTTGAAAATATTCATCTTTTTCCGGCCCCGGAGAGAACCGGAGAGCCCCTTCTCGCCCTCCTCGCAAACCTCGAGCGGGGTGGGGTGAGGGGCTGGGGGCGGTAACTGCTGCTCGGGAGCCCAACAAAAGGACTGA
>JABSTQ010000112.1:0-32908 GCA_013358835.2 Ixodes persulcatus | reverse complement strand
TCGATCGGTATATGGTGAGGTAATGAGGCCTGCAGATGCGTTGTTTGCAGAGGTTCGACAAACGTTTTTTTTTTTTTGTTTCTTTTTCCAGGAAGCAACAGAAATGCTATAGGATTGCTGGGACAAGTGCATTTGACTTAGAAAAACACTACATTAAAAATAACACACGGACATTTGATGTTGGCACTCCGGAAATGAATCAAGGGTGGAGCATAAGGATGAACTCTCGTCTATGCTGTAAGCCGCTTCAGTGGCGAGTTTCTCTTCCATCTGGACGGCACTTCACTGGTGCCCAGTGATACACGCGCCGTCCGACTTTCTTTCGGACGGCACTTGAAGGCGCGAGTGGAGTGCCGTCGGATGGCACTTGAACGCTCTGCAAGAGTGCCGTAGACACAGCCTTTAAGAAATTGACTAACAAAATAACAGCGTCAATTCACTACTTACGGCGCCCATCCGCAAACGAAAGGCGTCTGGGCAACGCACTCATTGCGCCAAAAAGCACTCATTGCGCCAAAAAGTCGTCAAAGGCCGAACAGACGTCAAATGCGGGAGGGTACAAGAGCGTAGAGAACACGCGCGAACAGAAAGTATACTAGGACGAGTTGCTAACTGCTTCAACGTACCTTTATACCTTCCAATGGGCTTATGGCTGGTGACTTGGAGATTTCCTATTCCATCTGAAGCACGTCTAAGAGCACGAAAACAACTTCGAAACGGAAGCTTTTCCCCGGAACACGCCAACGACGCACGACGACAGACGGAGCACGACCCCCTCTCTCCTAACGACCACGTCATATGAGCGTTCCATGTCCGAGCTCCTGCTCAAGGTGTAGTCCGTGCGCATCTCACCAGGCGGCGGTAAAACTCAACCCTCCTGATCAGGGGGGTAAAGATGGGTGAGGAGGAGTGGCAAATCCCGTGCGCCGACACCCGGGGTCCCGAGTGAAAGATCACGAAAGAGAGCGACAGAACACGAGAGAAAGAAACCAATGTCGCCAGCTGAAGGATGACAGTCGCAATGGTAATCGCGAAGACTGAAAACCCTCAGCAATATAAACAGTGATAATTTAACGTTGTAAACTAAATTCTGAGATATTCTAATGCTTATAAAACCAATATACTCATTACGTTGCATTAACTTCCCTTCTGACGAAATCTCGGAAGTCCGGTGCTTGCGAGGTTTCGTATTCCTCGGCCGCGCCCACTCGCGCCCCACCCGCGAAGTCGGTTGTCTGGTTTAGTTTAGCGTTGACGCGAGGCCGAACATCTGCGCGCTATGCAAAAAGAAAGCTTCGAAAGGAACGCGCATACCTTTCCACCGGTAAGTTCGTGGATTGTTGAAGTTCGTGAAATTGAATGCTGTCGACGAAACTTCGCAGAACGAATGGTATGGGACTCCCTTTCCGGAGGTGCGATCGGGGATAGCGGGGCTTCGGTTGCCATGGTAACCATGTGTGGGACCCCGAAGGTCTGCCTGCATGCTCCGCCGCTTGCGGCAGCCAGAATGCATGGGAAAATGGCGGACCTTTTCCTCTAGAGTTAGTATATGATCTCTATGCTCCTGATAGTCGTGGGGGCCGTGGGTATTCTGCAGGATACCACTTTTTCTCATCAAGCGAGATTTACCATATCTATGTGAGGTTATTAGTAAAGCATAATACGCTTAGGCTATGTTCCAAATCTTACCCGAGTAACATGCCTCCTACGTCCACGGAAAATACCACGTGAATGCTGCGCCGACGACACCGTCTAGCGGTTTAGAAAAAGAAATACCGGCTAGTTCTGGCAGCACAGCTATCTGGGTAGGCAACGGTGTGTGTATGGGGGGAACTTTTCTAGACTTGGCTATGGTGGGCTGCAATAACTTGGTTGGACAAGGAGGTTATAATGGGCAGGAGGTGGCGTCCCTATCCCCAATGCATGGAGCAAAGTGTAACGGAAGTAGGCGTGGCCACGAGCCGCGACGAGCATTTCTTGACCAATGGGAAGCCTAGTGAGTGGGCGCCGCCATTAATTTCGGTGCAAACAACCGCGTTGCGATGACATTTCCGTGGCAACGCGATTGTGTGCACCGAAAGTAATGGCGGCACCCACTGTTATTTGAAACAGCGCTTAACGGGAGACTTAAATTGGTATGGTCGGAATTGGATGAGATTATTATAAACGAACGCCTGGTTGCCCAGCAGAAAGTAAGTGACTAGAGTTGAGACGCTCTAGACGACGCACCGACTGAATCGGTGTCGAACAGGCGAGATTTCGAGCCCAACACTTGCCTGACCAGTAGGACTAGGAAGTCGGCGTGTAGCGGACGCTCTCGACACCGCGCGACCGCGCCTGGAGCGTCGTCTCGAACGAGTCGTCGTTGCGCGGCTTTGGAAAGCGATCGCGAGTCAGTCATCGTAGGCACGAACGCTGAGAAGGGTATCGCGGGTTGAGAAAGCCGTACAAATTCTGCTTCGAGAAGATGTTGGTTTCACTCCGCCTTGATGAGTATTCGGGTTCGCATCGAAACATCTTTTGGTGCGCCGATCGAATCGAAAGCCAGCCGCGACAGCGAGCAGACGAAGCAGACCGCAGGCACGGAGCAGACGTAGCCTAAGCCTAACGACCGAGCGGAGAGCAGACGATGGGAGCATGGTTGAATTTAGTTTGGATGAGAGAGCGTCGGTGCGCGGGGCAGTCTGGGATTGGGTTGTTCTTCCGGCGTCGCTGGGTATGACGTCATGCCGGGTCCTGCCCTATTTAAACGTCCTTGTGGTTGGAGCTTGTCCGGTTGAATCCAGCTGGCTACTCACAGGCCATCACCTTGCCTCCTCGAGAGAACGAGGACGAAGACGGTGGGGTGTTTTGATTGAGTTTCCACAGCGAAGTATATATGAGCAGTTTAATGTAGTCTATGCAGGTAAGCTCTCGGCATTTGATAGCTCCATCTTGAGTGGTGGCATGTAGACTTTTTCATAATTTTCACATACCATGGGGCTTGCAGTGATAACCTAATTGGACCACCTGCACTGGGAATTAAAATCGGTCCTCTTGTCGTAGACGAAGTGGTCGTGAGCTTAAACGTGACTTTGAGTCTGATACGAATCTCTCGCGATTCAAGTTCGCAATCGACTGACTTCATAAATAAGGATTCTTGTTGAAAATGCGAAGCACGATAACAATGCAGCCACACTCGCGCCGCAGCTTCTTGTGCTCATGGCACACTTTCTGCTATTGTTCTTATGCTTTTTAAAATTATTTATCCGGATGGATGGATGGATGGATATTGGCTATTCCCTTTATAACGGGCGGTAGCTTGCGCCACCTAGCCTTAGATTATTAATTAAGAAATTTGTTTTTCCTTTTTTCTTCCATTTTTTTCCCCTTTACCTCTCTGCAACTATCACCGGGCAGGTAGAGTACTTTCCAGGAAGACCTTTGGGGGATCGGGCAAAAAAAATAAACTCCGCCCCCCGCCTCCTCCCCCGGGCGAGGGAGTCGCCAATTTTCCTCTGGTCAACCTCGGCGGTGTTCCTCCTTAAACCACACCCACTGGGGGGCAGGTGTGAGGCTTTGGGCCAGAGCCACGCGGGAGGGAGTCCCAATATTCCTCTGTCCCTCCTGACCCCCAGCTGTGCTAATTGTTCGTCCTTGTTTCATTTTCCCTAGATTGTATCCACCAGTTTTCTAATCTCCTTTTTGTGATGGTAACCCTTTTTTTCTCCATTCTTCCATCCTCGTCCGCAAAACCGAGCGCCCCCGTCAAATCCGCCGACCCCTCCGGGAGAGCAGGACGAAGCCTCGTACATTCTAAAACAAGATGTTCCATTGTTTCGTTCTCATTTTGGCAAATGGCACATAATGTGTCCATTTTCTCGAATTTAGCCCTATACGTTTTGGTTCTTAAAACCCCCGTTCTAGCCTCAAAAAGTAGGGAACTACCCTGTGAGTTATCAAAAACCTGTTCTTTTCTTATTTCCTGCTTATGTGACCTATAAATTGTTAAAGCTGATTTTCCTTGCATCCTACCACTCCACATGTTCCGTTCAGCTTCTTTTACGCCCTTTTTTATCGTTGTGTTCAGCTCAGTCTCCTCCCTAGATGGCAGATATTTAAATTTTAGTTTTCTCGTTCGGTTCGTCCATTTTGTATTCAAACTCTTCATGTATAAATACTTGTACACCTTCCTCGCCCATCGTACGTCCTCCATTTTTGTTAGTCTTTGATCGAATTTCAATTTGCTGGTAGCCTCTCTACTCTCAAAAGACGACCAGCCCATGTCCCCTTGTACCCCTTCATTTGGCGTGTTCCCATGCGCACCCAGTGCCAACCTGCCTACACTTCTCTGTCTGACCTCCAATCCTGTCTGAACCTCTGATCGCAGGCACAACACTGCATTACCAAACGACAAACCTGGCACCATGACTCCTTTCCAAATGCCTCGAACTATTTCATATCTATTATAATTCCATAGTGCTCTATGCTTCATAATAGCCGAATTTCTTTTCCCCTTTTTTATTATATTTTCCTCATGTTCCTCTAAATATTTCTTTCCCTGTTTCATCCAGACCCCCATCCGACGACCACGCAGTGGTAGCCAGACAACCGTAGATTTTCGGAAATTGCAGCACGGTAAAAAGAAGCACTCGGAACTACCTCATGCACGACGTCTGTTTTTAAGCCTTTTCGCCCATACCCTTGGCGGTTGCATACCCTGTGTCAGCGGGCAATCCAAAAATGCACCAGGTCGAGGGTACGTCAGTTACTGGCTGGTTTGAGGTTATGCGGAAAAGGTCTATACTCGTGTACTCAGTACTCGATCTTGGAGCGGCCTGGATACTATTAGGGATGCCGCGAACTTTTTTCGAATCGAAGTTTCGATGATCGAATCAAGCGATTCGGAAGGTTCAAAAGATTTCGCATTTTCGAATTTTCTATATCGTAAAATTCGACGGAAGTCGAATTTCGAACTTGTTAAGCTAAGAAGTTCGACGCTTTTCGAACCGTCGAACTTATTACGCTGAAAAATTCGATCCTTTTCGAACATTTGAACTTATCACACTGCAAAATTCGATGCTTGTCGAACTTCCGAACTTGACTGACCAAAAAATTCGATGATTTTCGAACTTTCGAATTTCTTGCACTAAAAAGTTCGAAGCTGTTCGAACTTTCAAATTTTCTATGCTAAGGAAATCGATAATTTTCGAACGTTCGAACTTATTTATCAATAGAATTCGAAAAGTTTCGAACTTTCGAATCCTGAAATGTCAGAAGTGCGACGAACTTCGAACTTTTAGGGTAAAAGTTCGACGTTCGGACGGTTTCATTTGAATTCAAGTAGTGAGGTACATTCGTAATTTTTTTGTTCTCGAACTTTTACATGCGGTGTTCCGTTCTTTACGAAAGACAATGCCGTTTATTTCAATGTTCTGGCATGCTTAGCTTTAAAGAAATAGATTCCCGAAGGAGCAAGGAAGGACGACGGGTTTTTGACGATTATCGTTTATGCCAGATTTGAAGCGCGATGTAGCCGAAGCTGTTTATGGTAGAGATGTTAAACTTTTTAAGAATGATCTATGTATAGCCTAGATAAGTGTCGTCTTAAGATATGACTATTGTTATTCAAGGTGAGTTTCGAAGAAATGTCCAAACATGTATCTACATGCAATTATGCCCTAAACTTGGTATTTATTTTCGTCTAAGTTGTTTGAGGTATCGCAAATAAATTAACACCACAGACAGTACATATCATTGCCATCTGCAGAATAACTCATGAGAGAAGATTTCTAATATTGTTCAAGTTCAGCACGTCATTAAAAGAAAACTTTTTTTTTTCGCTTCACGTTCCTGGGACGTGTTTCTTTTAGCCTCTACACATTTTGGTAGGAGAAAGTTGTTTCGAAGTTCTGAACCTCTGAATATGCAAGAATACAACACATCCGGCGAGTTCTTGATAGTTTTTTCTTTCTCCAGCTTTTTATCCCCGCATTTATTATTAATATTATTTTTTTTTTATTATTGGCACAGTTATTTAGGTCGTAAAGACATAGCTTTGAACTTCCGAACCACTAAGCATGTGACGAGTAGTGCCTTCTGACAACGAGTTTCTAACAATGACCATCTACGCGATCTTTTATGCAGTGAAGAGCGACAGTAGCTATACATAGGCATAAATAATTTCAGATTAAAATAAGCTCGACCACGCCCTCTTTCCCCGTATTGTTTTCTTTAACAGTCCGAAATATCTGGAAGGGGGGAAGGAGGGCTGAGGCCCCCCCCCCCCCCCCCTCCGCTCGTCCCTCCCCCGTTTTTCCTCTTCCAACGCCACTTGTCTGGTAGAACGCTCCTCGACCTCGAGTTGTGTCGGCTTCTGTGCTTTTTGCGAGGCGATTCCTCCGTCCCAGAAAATAAACCTCCAGGACAATTACAAACTTAACTTACTATATGCCAGCGTCACTCGGGCGGCGTTCGATCGGATTACTACCAGCGTGCAAGGCGTGGGGAGGTAGTTTGCCAGGTCGCTTCAAGGTTTTTCTGAGCCTCAACCTCCCGCCCGCCCCTGGCCATTTCGAACTGGATGAGTATCGTAAAACAGTGTGTTCGTGTGATCACTACTGCGTGATGCACGTTAATGAACCCCCCCCCCCCCCCCCCCCCCGGGGCTGGCGGTCACAATCTATGGTCACACGTCACTCTGCACTGGCAAATATTCCAGCACATCCGGGACACTTGTCGTCTCATTTAATTGCCTGACCAACTTCGCAGAGCCTAGGTATCACACCCTAACTTTTCTAAACTTGAATTCGTAAAATCCAGTGAGTCGTGAAAACGTTATTTGAAACTGAAACTGTGGAGGAACTTGAAAACTGGACTTCGAACTTTGAAAACTTGGACATGAAAAAAATTCAAAATCTTCGAAGGTTTTTTTTTTTCGAATTCAGCGTTAAAAGATAATCGAAACTTTCCAACTTTTCGAACTTTATGCAGAAAGAAATTCGAAATCTTCGAATTGTTCGAACTTCATGTCTATAAAAATTCGAAGCGTTCGAAGTTTTCGAATTTTATTTCCAAAGAATTTCGAAACCTTCGAACTTTTCGAACTTCAGATCTTAAGAAATTTAGATTTTTCGAATATCTCGAATTTCAAGTTAGGAAAGTTCGAAATCTTCGAATTTATCGAACCTCAAGTAAAAAAATATTCGAAATATTCGAACCCGAAATTTTAGAAACCGTGAAAGCTTCGAACTTTTCGAATTCGAAACTCTACTGTGATCGAAAGTTGCGAATTTTTCGAATTCGAACCTCGGTCGGTACGAAAGTATCGAATTTTTCGAAATCGAACCTCAGTTCGCTTCGCAAATATCGAAACCTTTCGAAATCGAACCTAGGGTGGTTCGCGACATCCCTAGATACTATGCAGAATTACTTTGTCTTGGGCTACGGCACAGAGAAAATATAGCAGTGAGGCGGAAAATAGCAGACGATATCTTTTGATCATGGAGAAAGCACTCGAAAAAACAATAATATTAACAGCTTCGATTTTTTTTTTTTACATTGACGTGTTTTTTTTCTTTAGATGGTTCCACCAACTTTATTTGCTCCTTTTTGGGCTGCATATCAGATCACATGACGTATTTACTCGATTTGATCCGACATCACCTCCCGATCGAGGACGGTGCGTGAGTAATTACTCTGGAGTAAAGAAACCGCTTCTGAAACGCGAGTTCTGACTTGGAAACGTTCAATTTGTCTGGTTCTTAGATGAAAGCTGCGTCCTCTTCTTCAAGCATTGGATATTAATCAAATCGTCAATGATAAAAATTTATTTTAAATCCATACGGTATACCCATCCTTTGATGCCCATAAAAGTTCCCAGCGCCTGGAACATAGTCTGGCCCTAGTGGTTCAGGTTTTCTCTGGAGCAAGAGACTGTCAACGGGTACTTTCGGTTTTCGTTTCGCTGCTATCGTATCCGCCCCGCTATTTCTTACGTCGTCGTAGATTGCTCCAAAATATCTCGCGATAATGTTCGCGATGCTGTAAGTGCCCTAGCTGTTCTTCTCGTCATAGCAAAGACTCAGCGAATAACGGATCAATTACGATTTTGCTGTCAGGGGAGCGGGTAAAAACCCAGCAGAGGCGAAGTGAACGCAGGTCGACGTACGCCGAACGCCGTGCCAGCTCACTGCGTGCATTAGTTCGCTCTAGCTAGAACAACCATTTAGACGAATAGTACTGCACTTCTATAATACCCTCGTTCCCTTGGTCAATTTCGTCACAGCGCCGTAGCAAGAGGTGCATGTTTGCGCCTGAACGCCTTCTCGAACAGCGAGGGTCGTCATTTCTGCGTTAGCCTCATTCAAAAATAGCGAACGGCGACGAAATGGTTTTATAAAATTTGAGTACTACTCTTAGTGGCTGTTCTCCAGCTTATAAACAAATGCACGCATTGATCTTGCGACGCGTTCGGCGTATGTCGACCTGCGTTCACTTGACATCGTCGGGGCGGCTTTTTCGCTCACTCCCTGTGCTGTCAAAATCTTAATTCTTTCGTTATTAGATGTATCCGATAAGTAGCCATCAAAAGAAAAGGGTAATTACTGCATAGCACGCAAGTGTGCATCAATTCACGACGACGACGTGAGCAATGGCTGCGTGGGGACGAATCTTGTGACTTTTTTTCTTATTTTGTGACATGTGGTTTCTATGCAATGCTATAATATTTACTAGTCGTTTCGTGCTTTACTCTTGGTATTTATATTCGCCCACTAATCGCTAAATGTAAGTGACAATTTTAGAAATAAAAAATAAAAATTTGGTAGCGTTAGTTGGGTGTGTGCGTGTTGATGGCTACATTTTGGAACGACCTATTCACAAAATTTATTAGCCATTGAATACCTGGAAAATAAATTAGAAAACAAATACTATGCGCCAAATGCTGCTGATCTGTGACTCCCGTTGAGAAGTGGAAGAGTCAAAACAGAGTCACACGAATCATTGACTCTCTAAGAGAGTCGTGAAGTGTCAAAGGGAGTCATGGAAGCAGCGACTCCCTTTGGACTCCTTTTTTTTTAAGAGTGTAGCGTCTTCATGTGGCGTCAAAGTTCGACTGCTCTTTGCGCACCTCGTGCGTGATTTTCCCCTTAAGATGTGCCCATTGGCCTTTGTTTCCTCCCGACCTCAACCAATGACTACACGAGCTTGGCTGCCTCGTAATTGCACCTTCTCTATACATGTTGTCTGTGTTGCCATTCGATCGGCGTGCCGCTATTTGCGTTCCCAATTGCCAAATACGCGCTTCAGAACACTTGCTCTCCGTTTAGTCCCCGACAGTTTGAAAAACGCTGGTTGTCGCGGGTTCTAACTGAGCGTGTCATTATCGTTCCACGGCTCTTTACGTTGCGTCATGAGCCCATAAGAACGTCGAAGCGCTGCTCACAAACCAGACGCGTAAATAAAACTAGCCAACGCCTGGCGCGTCTTAAGCGTGTTTCACATGCAGCGGTTTTGGCCCTAGAGCGGCGCGATTTCTGCCGTCGCGGCGCTCTGGCCAGCACCAGCGGTTGAGCGGCACGAGCGCCGCGAGGGCAGAAATCGCGCCGCTCTAGGGCCAAAATCGCTGCATGTGAACCAGTCTTTACGTCTTCAGTGATTAGCCTAGTAGCCAATCTTATTTGTTTTGAGTGATGACACAAAATAAAGATTTATTAATATTATAAGTATAAAAAATGTCTGTGTCTAGGAAAGGCTTTCATCAATTAAGATCATATAAGAGTATACACATTATAAGTATATATATATATATATATATATATATATATATATATATATATATATATATATATATATATATATATATACAACACAAGGTTATATGAGATGTTGAACGACTAATAATAAGTTTCTAATAACTTCTTATATTTTTATCTAAAGAAAAACCTGCATCGCCGCGAGGCTTTATTGCAGGGGGTGGGTTACATCGTTGTTGTTTTTTTTAGGTACACATGTGATACAAAGATGCACTTTATTTCTCTGAAGACTGTAATAGAATATAAAAGAACACCACTGAGCACCGGGGAACATCTAGGACGTTTGCCTCGAATATATCGATCAATAACCTATTCCACTCTTTAATGGTTTTTGGGGGAAAAAAAATAAGCGACAGCATGAGTGTGACACGTGTGGGATCTGATTTTGTGTTGGTGATCTGCTCTTCCAGACGCATAAAAAGGTTAATGTAAAAAATATCGCTATTGATTAGTTGCTTATTGTTGTAGATATCACCTCAAAGTTATACATAAAAAGATTTCTGCGTTCACTCAGTTTCTCTCAATGTGGGACCACCTTCATGTTAATGACACTTGCTCCAATTTCATACTTGTGTATTACGAATCTAGCGCATGAATTTTGTATTTTTTGAAGTTTGTCAAATAAATAAGTTTCATGCGGATTTGACAACTGAAGCCTATTTATTGCACGGGCGAAAAAATTAAAGTATAACGCTTGCTTAACTTGTCTTGAAGCCTGTCTGAAGTTTCTTCGTTTAAAATTTAGCATTAGAATAGCTTTGAGCCCAAATATCTCAACATGTCCCTTCCACGATAAATATACGAGATACTTTACACTTGAGGTAACTCTAAATATTTCATTAGTTATGGCGTAAGCGGAAGTAATGCATTTTTTTCTTCGTGAATTGGACATTTTCGCTTTTTTTATCATTTAAATTTTTGTTCCACAGGTATTATACCATACAAAAAGCTTGTCTAGATTACCTTTTAAATATTGAATAATCTTAAATCGTTATTACATGTTCTTATAACGTTATTGTATTATACGATCTTATGTGATCCTACTTAACCGTATACGTTTATTGGACCAAAACATTTCTTACACACTCAAGAGCTTCCACTAAGGTATAGCCCCTTTCTACGCGGGCACCGCCATCTTGCATCGAGGAACTTCCGGTATGCGGAAAAACACCCTTTTGCTCTCGCCACTCCACTGGCAGAAGCTCGCGTTTTAAATAGCGACTGCGTATCATTCATGTTTTGCCTTTTCTGCAGTCTTTTACTTAGCTCAAGGTTGTAATACCTTGCTTTTTTTTTTTTCATCCCGTATTTTGAATTTGTCAACTGCGTAACCTGGGACGAGGTTGGACAAAAAATGCCTCTAGAAACTCCGGTGTATAATGACTGTCAGCTAAGAAACGGAAGGCGTGACTTACTTTTGTGATTCAGCGTTAAGAAGCATGGGGATCGCCACGACCTGCGTTTCTCGAGATGTAAATAGGGAGTTTTTGTAGACCGCTTCGATACCCCCCGATAATGACCTCCGATAACAATACGCTGCCAAAGGTGTCGCCAGAGTGTCGGGGTTATCTCAGGTCTTGGTCAATCTTCTACTTTTGTGATTCAGCGTTAAGAAGCATGGGGATCGCCACGACCTGCGTTTCTCGAGATGTAAATAGGGAGTTCTTGTAGACCGCTTCGATACCAACGATAACGACCTCCGATAACAATACGCTGCCAAAGGTGTTGCCAGAGTGTCGGGGTTATCTGAGGTCTTGGTCAATCTTCTACTTTTGTGATTCAGCGTTAAGAAGCATGGGAATTGCCTCGACCTGCGTTTCTCGAGATGTAAATAGGGAGTTCTTGTTGACCGCTTCGATACCCCCGATAACGACCTCCGATAACAATACGCTGCCAAAGGTGTCGCCAGAGTGTCGGGGTTATCTGAGGTCTTGGAGCGATCTACCAAAACTCTCTTTTGACTAGGGTGACTGTATGAAGAGCCACAGGTTTGATTATGCGCCACAGCGTTCTTAGGACCATTAGGCTGTAAGACCATCTGCGTTCGTTCCTCACTGCTTGATAACTAAATTTAGCGCTAAAATTTAGCGCTTAATGATTTTTGCAGCAGGTAGGCCAGTTGGTACTTGCGCCATTTTAACCCAACCAATATGGCGACTAGGTCAAGTGCAATCCGTTATACGTAATGGTTTCAGTATAAAGTACTACTTTTTAGGTATGAGCATCTGTTTGATTCACGATTTCCTTGACTTACTCCTCGCTCCCCCCTTTGAAGAATTTGTAGTTCGAGAACGTAGTAAATCGTGATGCAGAGAAAGATCATTTTGGCTGGCATACCCGCAAAGATGCGGCTCCGCAAGTCTTTAATGTAATGAAATTCCTTGACGTAGGATGACGGCGCTTCAAGGGGATGGTAAGCGTTCCCCACGTGCACCGCTTGATGGGCGAGATAAAGCAGGAGCGGCTGCGTAGAAGCAGCGACAGTTAACGGATGAATAAAATCTATCACTTGGATTTACGAATAAGTTATATTCCTACTTTGCGCAAAACTGCAGTCTTGCCAACAAAATAGCTTATTCCTTTCTATACAATACGGCATTTTAATGGAACCGCGCGAATTCAATAATAATAATAATAATAAAAAAAACTCAGCTTCTTTAGTTTGGTGAAGAAGGAAGAGCAGCAGAGCTGTAGCTTCTGTTATCGGCGGTGGCTTTCCAGGCGAGCGATCTGCTCTTCTTTCGCAAGGGAATCTGAAGCGCTCGACGCGGTTGAACTTTAGGCGAAAGCGGCCTCGCGGTGGTTGCGGAACCATTCGCGCTGCTGCGCACACCGCCGCTCATTCCGCTTCCGCCCTTCTTCCTCCGAGTAGAGTGCCTTCATAAACACGCGCGCTTTTGCTTGAGCGGTGACATTTCAGCAATTTTTCCGCCCAATCGTATTTTATGCATTTTGAAGTGCGTGCAATCCGGTGTCACTCAGCTCGAGCGCGTAGCTTTGGCTAATGCTTAGACGCCAATTTACCGCCCAAGTCACGTACCGAGTGCGCAAAAGCGTCACGCCCTGCCACATTCAGGGCAACAATGGATGTCTTCACCCTGAGACATTTGATAAGGCGAGGCTTTGCTAAAAAGATTGAAAAATAAAAATGCCTCAATCGGTACCGCCTCGAGGGCACAGCCGATTTAAAGCCAATATGAAATTAAAAGAATATGGGTGATAGGGTTCACCAAATATAAATTTAAAGAATAAATGCCAATTGGAGAAATAGAAAAAAAAAAATTGTGCAAGAGGAAGTAGCGGAACCACCGCCAGGGGAACGGCCTAATCAGCGGGTAGATTTATTTTATCTTTTCTTTTTCCCTTTCTCTTCCTTTTTTTCTTTCCTTCCTCTTTTGAAGTCTTCCCTCGTCCAAGGTTATCCTTAAACGAGAAAAGACAAACAAAAAAAACAAACAATAATCTGGAATAATAGTATTGAAAAAAGAGTGAGTAATAGTAATGATAGTAAACATTAGTAGTGCTAAAAAAAAAAAAAAGTGAATAAATCCGAGTTAGTTGGCGTGTCTTGCTTTGTTCTATTGTTCTTTCTTCTCTTCTTTGTTCTTTCTCATCGGTGTTGTGATGCTCTGATGATCGTTCTTTCTTCTCTCTCTTGCCTGAATATGGTTACTTCGGCCTGTTTTCCTGCGGCATGTATATAATTATAATTATTGCCCCCCCCCCCCCCTTTATCCTAAAGGATGAAGTCGTTCTATAACATTTTCTTTTATTTCACTAGTGTTTAAACCTTTCTTTTCCGAAATTGTTTTTTTTTTCTTCTTTTCTTTCCCCCTTTTTTGCATAGAAGTTTTCTTCTGTTTTATCTATCAATGAGAGAAATCCTCCTCCCTCCCTCCCCCCCCCCTTTTTTTCCCTTTTGTCACATATTTTAAATTTACTGTGGTTTGTCCTTTTCTTTGTTGACTCTCAAAGGTATATTGCTGATTTATAAAGTTTCAGAATAGTGTATCATTCAGTCTTCGCCTCCAGCGTACCCAACGTGAATCTTGACCTTTTTAAAATGTTTAAACTATTTTGAATTATTTATCTATATATATATTGTTTTTTGTTGTTGTTTGTGTGTCCAAGTACTCCTTTTATTTTACTAGTAATCCCTCCTCATTTTATGCTTTTTTTTTTTCTCTTTTCATATTAGTTTTATTTTCGCTCTTGTTCCTTCTCTCACTTCCCTTTTTTTTTCTTTTTTCTCCATTTTTTTTCCTTTCTCTTTTTTTCCCTTCTTTTGACAGACATATAGGCACCCTACCTTCGAATAGAGCCGTATATTGGGAGAGTTTGGCCAATGGGCGGAGCAAATGCCACCGCCAGCGCCGAATACTGCCCCCGCGGTTAGAGCGTAAACTAAAAGGTCGACACAGCGTCAACCAATTGGCAGACCGCGACGTCACAATATTGAAAACGACATTTAAAAAGTGAAATAGAGGCGTTCAATCGCGGCGTCGCGGTGACAGTTTGCTCTGGGCCGGCTTGGTAGAAGAGAGAGAGAGAATTACTTTATTTCAAAACAACTCTTAGTCCGAGTCGTCGCTACCTAAGGAGCCCGGCTGGACCTCTGGCTGTGGTGCTGGGTCCGGTTGACAGGATCCCCTTATGTGCTTGATGTGGGCCACCAGCAATGGCCACAGGGTCGGGCGGAGTTCCTGGGGTGGAACGGTCCAGCTCTCCCAGGAATAGGGGATGGAAGGTGGGATGTGAGATCGGGTAAGAATGTGGGGGAAAGAGAGGGCTCTAGGACATTCCCAGTAAGTGAGAAAGGCGTTGGGGTAACCGCCGCAAACCTGACACACCGGTTTGCCCGACCTGTTTTCATTGTGGTGCTGTATGGCGTCGTTGGGAAGCGTAAGTGTCTGTGCCTGACGAATTAGGGCTGCGTCCTCTCTAGTGTGTGTGTGGGATGGCGATGGAAGAAGAAGCCTGTTATATTTGGCTTCTTTGAGCCGGGCGCGGCGTTGCTTCCGGTGTTCGGCTCTGGCCTCTCTGGGACAGTAGGTCTCTGGCCACCTAGTGGGGTTGCTCGGTGTTAAATGGTCGCGAGCTAGGGCATGAGCTCGTTCATTGCCCTCTATCCCCTGGTGACCCGGGATCCACTCAAGGAGGACGTGAAGCGCAGGATGTTTGTGCATGTATTTAGTGAGTGTTGTGAGAGTGTGATCTGGGAGTATATTTTGTGTGAAAGCTCGTAGCGCTCCCTGACAATCTGTGCGTATTGTGATGGTGTCAGTGTTGTGTGTATGTAGGCAAACGGCTTCTGTAATGGCCTGAATCTCGGTGGCGATAGGAGAAGGTACTGCTGCGTGACTGCGGATAGTCTCGTTCCTCGGTCCCACAACAGCTGTGGTTGTCTTCTCTGGAGTATGTGCGGCGTCCACAAAGTAGGTGTCGTTGTCAGGCGTGGCTAGATGGTTAGCACGAGCTTGTCGTCTGCCTGGGTGACAGTCCGCATTCATATTCTTGGGAACAGGTAAAACATTTATGTTAGGGATAGAATCCCAGGGCGGGGGTGCTGGCGGGATGTCTGGTAGATGTTTAATGTCATATCCCAGATTTCGTAGAATGGTCCGGCCTTGAGTAGACGTTGTTAATCGATGGTGTTGAGCTTCGTTATGGGTGTTAGTCTTTTCGTCTAGCGTGTTGTGCATCGCAGCTGCTTGTATATCTGTGTTTTTGGCATACGGTGGGACTCCGAGCTCTACTCGCTGGCATCTACGCACCATGGCTTCGAGTTTCTTCTGCTGCGTTTTGTTGAGGCGAATGTAGGGGTATGCGTACATGATTCTCGAGTAAATGGTTGCCTCCATGATTTTGCCGATTTCGTGTTCTTTAAGGCCCGACTTGCGCTTAGTAATTCTGTTTATCATGTGTACGATCTGGTGTACCTGCTGCGTAGTGCGCTTCATCCATTCTGTACTGCCTCCTTCTTGTTGCCAATAAAAACCTAGAATTTTTATTACACGTCTCCGTGGGATGTGAAGGCCGTCAAGATGTAGCTTGATGAGGTTTCTGGTGGATTCAGCCATCTTGTGGTAGGAGTTGAGGACTACAACGCATTCGGATTTCTCCGGGGAGCAATGTAGGCCAATACTTCGTGCATGTGCTGAAATGATGTAGAACAGCGTGTCAGCTGAGACCGTCTGAAAGAAAAGGGTGTAAGGCTCTAGCGCGCGAGCGTCTCGAGACGCAAATTGAGTCCCGCTCAGTTCGTGCTCTGGCTTTGGCAGTGCTTTCTTTCCCCCAGTCTCAGCTCAGACGCTGTTTCTAGCAAGTCGGCCCTGGTGTGGAGCGCATGTTCGCTCATTCTGCCGTTGAATAACGACGGGACGAAAACTTCACATGCGCCAAGTTTTCAGTCACAGAGAGTTATACCTTTTCACTCTAGCGAAGCTAAAAAGGCTTAACTTAGTCGTGTTGCATATTTAGAGCTATCGACTACCGCTAGGGGCTGTTTCGAGGTTTGGGGTTGGCCCCGAGATGCTTGCCTATTCAAACCAATGTATGGCCAAACTCTCACAATAAACGGCTCTGCCTCTGAAGAAAGGTTACCGCCATTTATGAGCAACGGCGGCAACCAGTTGCCTTGTTGCCGCCATCGCTCATAAATGCTGGTAGCTGTCCAGAGTTCGGTGTCATCATTTCTAATCCGGCAGACACAATCCTGGGGAATCTAGCCCTTAACAGCCCCGCTGTAAAAAATTAGCTTTCTTGTTTTATATGGTCGATCACCGTGATGGTTAAAAAATCAAAAGAACAGATTTGCAACGCAGTTTTTACAAGATGGAGAAATCTGAGGACGGTTGTGCGGGTTGTCAGCAATGGGCGCAACTCCCTCAGCTTCGTCGGTCACGAGGAAGATGAGCTAGTGGGAGGGATGTCAGCCTGAGTAGTAGAACTTAGCCGCTTCCACTCTTGAGTCTTGACACTACCGCGCATATTCAGCAGTTTCTACTCTCGACGCCAAAACTTCTAACGAGAAAATGCTGTTAAAGAGAAACTGATCCGTCTATAAACCGGGGATTGTTTGTAACGCCCAATAATCCCCACTGTTGTTTTGCGGCGGAGCTCACTCCACCGCGTTTTATACCAACATGGTGACATACTCGTCACGTGATAAGTGACCCGCAAATAAATTCGTTGGATTTTACTAGTGTGAATGCTGCTTAAAACTCTAAAAAAAAAAAGATATCTTAACTCCACCAGGCAATGAATTTCCTATTGCATTTTTGGTTATTATTTTCAGTTATTGAAATATTCGTATGAGAGTGGTTGCGTTAGAAACAGAGCAACTGAGTAGTTATGGAAAGGTGCAATTTCACATTTTGGACTTTTCATTTTTTGATACGGGTTTTAATTAAAAAAATAATTTCAGCGTTCACAATTAATTAAGAAAAGGCATGGATGATCCTTTTATTAGCTTGTCGCAGTAGCTGATTAAGTTGAAAGTTAATATCTGCTAATTTCATTCATCTGGGAAGTTTTTTTTTAAAACGGAATTGAAGAAGTTCGCGCTTTGGTGAAGTTAAAACTTTGTCCGAAGAATACCTGTTTTTGTTTGTTTCAGACAGTAGCGTTATCCCGTGAACGTACTTCCTACGCTCTCCTGGTTCCCTCCTTTCTTGTCAACTCAAAATAAACAAGCAAACAAACAAACAACCATTAGCGCTGTATTACTCCACCACGACGCATTTACTGCGTGCTCCGGTGTGGTTCACTGATACGGTAATATTGGAGTCTTATGATGAGCGTTTTCTACTGATTTGCCTTGCCAGCGTCATTCAAATAGAGCGAAATTCATGTGCTCCCAGAGCTTCTAAAAGTACTTCCAAAAAAGCCTGGCAACTCGTTTTCATCCAACATTAACCTCGAGGTATTGACGTTTCGTGGCGCAAAGGTGGAACGATGGCATATGGTTCCAGAAAGAGGGATTGGGGAGTAGTAACCAACTAAATACTAAGGAACATTTTAATACATAAATTAAATATTTAATAGTTTCTCATTGAAATGAAATGATAGATACAATGACACATAAAAAAGTGGGAGGCACTTGATGTTTTCTAATTTAGGTGAGCTCATATTTGTTCAAAATTCCTTACAACCTTATTCAGAGCGATTTAAGAAATAATTGGGATAAAATAAGCTACATATTCCCGGTACTCATCAGGAATGTGATAGGGTAAGCAGTTCAGCAAGCTGGTGCTATATACCGTTTCTTTTTAAAGAGAAGCTGAAGCACGTTTCAAGAAATTTGAGTTAGGAGCGGACTTTATAGCCTCCTGTCCTCTTAATCCAGTGACCGCACTTATCTTTGGCAGAAGTAAACGTGAGCCGCACTTATTGTGCAAAAAACGTGCGACGATTACCGTCGGGCATGCGGCAATCCTCTTTGCAGTCTGTTGTGTGTACAGAGCGTCGTGACGTCATTCACGGCGTCCCCGAGCTAGCTCAGTGGCGAGCAAGAGTGATCTTACACCGCTGATGACGTCACTTGTGCAAGTTTGTTTTCTACGATCTTGCGCTTTCCTGCCCTCGGCGCGCCGCAACGGGCGGGTGTACGTCGCAATTTGAATTCGCTATAACTATGCTCCTACTAGCCGAAAAATCGGGTTTTATTTTCTCTATCAAAGCGGGAACATAAAAGTGAGCAATTTGTACAGTTAGAGAAATAGAAAATTGTTACCTTGGATGCATTGTGGGCATTTATAATATTGACAGCCTTATCCGTGAACAGGTTCGTGGACTACTGGTCAGCACTGTTGCTTGCCACACGGAGATCTTCTCGGAAATCAAGTCCCCAAGTAGAAAGAACTTTTCCGTTTAAAGTATACTTCTGCGGAAAGAATAAGAAAGAACATTCTATAGTAACAAATATTCGGTTACTGGCGGCAATATTAAATGCGCAGAAAGGGCGTCAATAGTAGCCTATGTCACTTTATTGTTTTGCCTTGATGAGCTTGGAAACGAACAACGAGTAAGTTTCTTCAAAATAGAAAGTCGCAGTTAGCACTTTTGAAGGTTGCCTATACAGTATAGCATATATTCTAATCCTTACTGTAAAATTGTCTAGGAAAATGGGCGCCGGCCGGTATAAATATCAATGTTTTCATAAGATGGGCATTTTATTGGTAGATACTAGCTTGCGAAATTTCAAAACGTAGCCCCTTTCCCGTGAAAAATAGAGACCAACAATCTTGTAAGGGTCCAGGTCGGACTTCGACGCAGGCGCCCGAGCTAGGGGTGGTTGTGCGCAATACCTTTGTAGGGACAACACCGTACTAGGCAAAGGTCCAATGGCCTTGGCGCCGAGAGCTTTTGCGTAGTAGGAACAACCGGACGCGCGGCCTGGGGTATTTTTACTTTTGAATTGGGAGGGGTGGCTGCCGTCATCTCTCGTCATGGACAGCCCTCAAGACAGCAGAGTAAGCCGTCTCTGCCTCCTTCAACAATCCGGTATCTCGGTGGATCGGCGGCACCTTTCTTCGATGGCGCAGCGCGAAAGCGCGACAGTTTGGGCAGTGCGATGCGCCTCGATCTCTCGGATATATGCTGGCCCCGCCTACCCCCCCCGCAAGGGGCGGGTTAGGTGCTGTATGCGCACTGGCTAATGCAAATAAGCGGAGTAGAACGTATACTGCTATAGCCCTTTGCAGGGAAACAAAGGCAGGACAAGCTTTTCCAAAGAGCCCTCGACTTTTTTTTCATTTTAGCGGAGTGACCGCTGGAGAGGAAGCAAGCATAGAGAAGGATCGAAACACCAATCATGGTGTTTCACACCATGATTGGTGTTTCACCAATCATAGGCGCAGCGAGCGGACGATGCACTCAGTTTGAGGCAGACGACCTGGTGGTCTTCTCGCTGCGCCATTACTTCATTAGCTATACGCGAGTTTCGTACGCACTCTACAAAAAGGACGTCCTTTGTCCCCAAAACTTCCGTTCAAAGTAGAGCGCACTGACGTAAAACTAACGGCCCTAACTTTTACGAGGGGCTTGATAACCGCCTGATATAACTTACCAAACATCTAAAGTAGATATCTAAGAATGCAGAAAGAAAGCACTGAGCTTCTGCAGTAAAACAAAAAAAAAAACGATTCGTTTTTTTTTTTTTTTGTAGTCCGTAACAGGTGCATATTAGCTATTTTAATGAGTTGTACCATACGGCTATAAGGCCGCCTGTGAAAGTTCGTACCGTCGGTTCGACGTCAGTGCGCAGTACGTCGAACTGAAGCTTTGGGGTGTGTAAAGGCCGGTTCTCACATGCAGTAAAGAGCTGATGTCGCGCTGCTGAGGTGCCGTCAGTTACTTATCCTCTGCCATTATCAACAATTTTGACGGTACGATACAACATGGTGACCGCTCCCTTCAGCACGAGCTTAGCGCGAGGTCAGCGCGAGGCTTGTAGCGCTCCGCTGCATGTGTGAACGGGCCTTTATGTGGAACACACGAGTTAAGACTATTAGCGGCGAAAATTTTTGGTGGCGCCCGTCTATGGTTCTCTCTCGTGACGTCAATATACTTTGCGCACATCAAGTTTGATGGTGTTTGTAATTAGCATGGTGGAAGCTTAAAATCATTGCGCTCTCAAAGAAGCAATGCCAACACCGCCAAAAAGAAAGGTCTTACATTCCTCTTATTTCCGTCGATGAGAAATCCTTTGCTGCCGTCATAGTCAGCATTTGCCCAATGATGTCACGCCGACCACAGCGTTTAGTTACATTTGTAGAGTGTAAATCGATGCCGTTCCTTCTCTGTCCAAGTGCAACTGCCCGAGCTCGCCGTGTTCTCACGAGCGCAAGCCAGTCTCGCGTGCCCCAGATCCTTTTTATTCCTTCAGCCCTACATCTACCCCATCGGTGGTGAAGACCGCCAAAGCCAATACCAGTCGGCTTCGACGCGACTGCTGACATCCACCGACGTGAAGGCTGCACAAGTCATATTCATTCGGTCGTGCCCCGAGCTTCTCCTACCCCCTAACCGAGGACGCGGACATTGAAGAGGTCGTTGTGTAAATACCATCCGCTTTTTTGCCCCTTATGATCTACGCCCATTCTCATCTACCGGTCATCATCAGCGATGCCAGGTGATGCGCACCTCATAAATGTCGGCAATAATAAAGAGAGAAGAAAGAAAAGAACGCCAAGGACGTGTTCGTGACAAGAATGGCGCCCAGATAAGGGTGCCCTCCAAGGGATTCGCATGGCACGAACCGTACCTACGTCACCTCTGAGCAAGATACGCCGTCGGCCCAGCTCCTTCACGTGGCATCGCCGCAGAGCAATGTCCCGTAGCTCATCAATGTTTTGGACAGAGACAAAGTCTACACCGGTCATCTTTCCTCCAGGAGGAGCAAAGATGTAGGGCTGAGAGAATAAACAGGATCTGGCTGCAGGCAAGACAGGCCTGCGCTCGGGAGAGCACGGCGAGCTGTCCCGAGCGACATTGTTTTTGCCACGCTCTACATTTTTTACCTGCACAGTTCACATAATTGTAAGAGAAACACTGAGGTAAAGGCCGCTTCATGGATCCTCGCGGAGCAGCATATTTCTGTTTGGTCTTCACGAGTTAGAGGAAAATCATGCGAACCATTGACGTATAAGGTGCAAGTAGCACGACTAGACATAGACGCAAACTCAAAACCTGACGTACCTCGTGCGAGCAGTGGTCAAAGTATCCTGCGTGTGAGGTCCAAAATCCGAAGTGATGATTAAATCCTCTCATCAGTGGCGTATATTCGTTGCGGAAATAACCGAGGTGCCGCTGCAAGCAAAATGGAATTGATGCATAGCGCACCCCGCCCCCCCTAAAAAAAAAAAAAAAAGTACAGAGTTTTTGTAGTTTTGTTTACACAAAAATTATCTACGCATTGCCCAGCTCTTTCTCCGCCAGAATATAATGCTGAGGATCCGGATTAGACGCGACATTTACAAAAGGAACCGTTATTTGATTCAAAAGTTACGAACCATTACGTAAATGGTTTATGGAAAAGTGGTGGCAGACGATGTGTAAAATTACACAGGGATCAATAGCTCACATTTTCACAGACGGGCCACATTTTCCCATTCAAAGTTTTAAAAAATTCACACAACTTGAACACTCGGGGATACAAAGTTTATTTTTGTGTTAAAAAAAATACTGTAAATATTTCAGGGACACGCGGTGCATGGTATCTAGAGTTCATTTAAACATAGTTACAAAAAATAAAAATAAAAATAATGTTGACCATTAGAGAACTACAGCCTTCGCAGCGTGTTTATCGAGCTTGGCGGATATTAAATTAGGAATTACCATTATGATGAGTTCACGAATTCGTCAAAATTTGGTACTTTACACTGTAAGTATTGGTGTTTATTGGTTATGTTGTAACTCTAGTCACGAAAGGTGTGTTTACTAGAAAACAAACCAATTGATACAGTCTGCGAAAGGTCAACAACGATTGTCGGCTACTGCGCTAATCAGATACAACTTCATGGCCACTCATCAAGTGTACTGGTATGTTGGCATGGCCAATCGTAACGTGCCTTTCATGGTAACCCTTCTTGTGCCATGTCCACTCATCACGAGTCATTAGTCGCTCGTGACGCATCATTTGGGGCAGGGTTAGGAACGATTTTTACATAGGTGACAAGGAGCAAAAAATTGTTCGTAAATATGTATGAAAGCCTGCTGCCTTTTCGCCAAATTTACAGATTGGCTTAGCTTTAAATACTGAGTGGCAAGAAAACAGAAATTACATAACCCATACATTTATGAATAAAAAAGTTAAATAGTGAATTCCTTTAATTATTAAACGGATCGTGACACTTATTTCTCCCCCCCCCCCACCCCCTAATGTACGCCGGACGCAACAAACACGCAACGTCATCAGTATCACGTCAAAGAGACCGCCCCCTTAAACATATGTTCAAGTGAAAATCTGATGTGCTCTATATTATACATAAGGGTCTCATTTATTGTGAGAGCTAGGTGATAACGTACGATTCCATCTGAAAGCGGTATTTGGCGAGCTAGCTTATGCAGAGATGACTGGCATATTTAATTCCTTTATTGCAAAGGGTTAAAAGATGCACAGGAATTGAGAATTTTGAACAGCAAGGGTAAGGGAGTGGCTGATATATGCCCATTCTACAGCCGTTGCGAATTTGAAGGGCAGGGGGCGGAGGTAAGGAACCAACGGGTTGCCTGAGAAACCACAACCGAGTAGGCAAAACATGTCGAACTTTCTACAATTTTTCTCTAAAATTATGTGCTATTCTTTCGGGAGGTATTACTGTACTTCTGCACCAAGTTCTAATTTAACTCACCTTGCCGATCACATAAGTGGAATAGCCAAGATCCTTAAAATGCTCAGGGAGGATCTTGAACTTGAGTGGGAGTCCCCATGGCTCTGAATTTCCAATGTCATCGTTTTGCATACCTGCAAACATGTAATGATTTATTTGGGTCGTGCATCCTGGCGCTTCTTGTGTAAATGATATGTTATTTGAAGCTGTTGTTTACGGCACTCTTTGGTGCAGGTGTAGGTCCTCATGCAGAATGTCTGTATGGTTCTCTCTAAGGGGTCTACAAACATCATAGTGGAAGCTAAGACTGAACAGAATACCCTTCGAAACTCAAACGTACACTGCGCCACACTGTTATGATGGGCATAGAAAATGCCGTTTTTTTCATTTCCCTATTGAAAAATCCGGCAAAAACTTCCAGTGACATTCGGTGGAAACGGGTCAATTTCCACTCATTTTCACCAGAAACCAGCGTAGTTTACCAGTTTTTTGGCGGAAATATTACCGGCCGCCACTTCCAGTAACCAGATTTCGCTGGACCTTTTACCGGAGCCACTTGCGGTTAATATCAGGCAAAAACTTCCAGTGACATTCGGCAGAAACGGGTTAATTTCCACTCATTTTCACCAGAAACCAGCGTAGCCACTTTCGCTGGAAGTTTACCAGAACCACTTTCGATTACCCGCCGCTGGAATCCTACCGGAAGCCGCTCTCGTTTGCCGGACACCGAACATCACTGGAAGCCGACGCAAGGGAAACTGCTAAAGTCAAGAAGGCCAAGACGAGCAGGGGGACAGAGTTTGTAATGGCGGTCGCCAATGCAGCAGCATTCTCGTGAGTGCGTGTTTTAGCTCGAAACGACGTTGCAATTCTGCAAGAAGTGCGTGCAGCCAACTGTTTTGACGATCCAAAAAGGTGGGCAGCGATCACCGGCAACTTGATATTTGCGACAGGCAAAAGTCTGGGCCAGAGCAGGTACGAGACCACTCGAGCGGCATTCTCGTGAGTGCGAGTTTTAGCTCGGGACGACGTTGCAATCCTCGTGATGTACGTGCTGTGAACTGTTTTGACGATCCAAAAAGGTGGGCAATTTCACCCGTTTTCATCCAAAACCAGTTTACCATGTCTTTGGTAGATTATTTGCCGGCAAACATATTTCGCCGGAATGTCACCGGCAGCCACTTTCATATACCAGACGACCCGGATTTCCTAGAAATCTTACCCGAAACGGGTGACTGGCTTCTCTGTGTACCGACCTTCACTCGAAGCCGACGCGAGGGGAGGGGGAAGCCGAGACGGGCCGGGGACGTGCCTCGCACCAAGGACGAGCCCCACGCACTCTCTCTCCCTCGCATTGGGTTCGTGGGGAAAATGGGAGAGGGTCGTTTTGCTGACTTCTTTTTTTTTTGTTTTAAGAGAGCTGGTTTCTTTGTCCGTCAACGAGCAACGGCGGGCCAGGAGCGAAAGCTGTCTCGGCTTCTCGTTTCATGTGTGCGGCCTGTATCTTCCAAAGCAGCTGGGCGTGCAGATGGAAAGAATATATTTTTCAGTGACATGTTTAATCGCCTCTGTCCGTCCGCCTTCAGAAGCATCCAGCGAGCGAAAAAGACTGAGCACAAGATTTCTCAACGTCGGCGGATGTTCGTTTCGCGCGTTCGTGGTTTTCGCGAAGCACGCTACTGACGCCTGGTGCACCCGCGGCGACGTCATCAGGGACGACATCGAGAGTGTGCCCGGGATTTCTCTACGGCGGCGGATGTTCGCTCCGCGCGGTCGTGGTTTTCGCTAAGCGTGCTACTGACGCCTGGTGCACCCGCGGCGACGGCATCAGGGACGACATCGTGAGTGTGCCCGGGATTTCTCTCCGGCGGCGGATGTTCGTTCCGCGCGGTCGTGGTTTTCGCTAAGCGTGCTACTGACGCCTGGTGCACCCGCGGCGACGGCATCAGGGACGACATCGTGAGTGTGCCCAGGATTTCTCTACGGCGGCGGATGTTCGTTCCGCGCGGTCGTGGTTTTCGCTAAACGTGCTGCTGACAGTATACGTGTGAGTGTCCCCCTATTGAAAAATCCGACAAAAACTTCCAGTGACATTCGGTGGAAACGGGTTAATTTCCACTCATTTTCACCAGAAACCAGCGTAGTTTACCAGTTTTTTGGTGGAAATATTACCGGCCGCCACTTCCAGTAACCAGATTTCGCTGAACCTTTTACCGGAGCCACTTACGGTTAAAATCTGGCAAAAACGTCTAGTGACATTCGGCGGAAATGGGTTAATTTCCACTCATTTTCAACAGAAACCAGTGTAGCCACTTTCGCTGGAGTTTACCACAACCACTTTTGATTACCCGCCGTTGGAATCCTACCGGAAGCCACTCTTGTTTGCCGGACACCGAACATCACTGGAAGCCGACGCAAGGGGAACTGCTAAAGTCAAGGAGGCCAAGACGAGCAGGGGGACAGAGTTTGTAATGGCGGCCGCCAATGCAGCGGCATTCTCGTGAGTGCGTGTTTTAGCTCGAAACGACGTTGCAATTCTGCAAGAAGTGCGTGCAGCGAACTGTTTTGACGATCCAAAAAGGTGGGCAGCGATCACCGGCAACTTGATATTTGCGACAGGCAAAAGTCTGGGCCAGCGCAGGTACGAGACCACTCGAGCGGCATTCTCGTGAGTGCGAGTTTTAGCTCGGTACGACGTTGCAATCCTCAAGAAGTACGTGCAGTGAACTGTTTTGACGATCCAAAAAGGTGGGCACTTTCACCCGTTTTCATCCAAAACCAGTTTACCATATGTCTTTGGTAGATTATTTGTCGGCAAACAGATTTCGCAGGAATGTCACCGGCAGCCACTTTCATATACCAGACGACCCGGATTTCCTAGAAATCTTAACCGAAACGGGTGACTCGCTTCTCTGTTTACCGACCTTCACTCGAAGCCGACGCGAGGGGAGGGGGAAGCCGAGACGGGCCGGGGACTTGGTGTGCAATTATGGTGTCTCGCACCAAGGACGAGTCCCCACGCACTCTCTTTCCCTCGCATTGGGTTCGTGGGGAAAATGGGAGAGGGTCGTTTTGCTGACTTTTTTTTTTTTTTAAGAAAGCCGGTTTCTTTGTCCGTCAACGAGCAACGGCGGGCCAGGAACGAACGCTCAGTCTCGGCTTCTCGTTCCAAGTGTGCGGCCTGTATCTTCCAAAGCAACTGGGTGTGCAGATGGAAAGAATATATTTTTCAGTGACCTGTTTCTTACGCGTCTGTCCGTCCGCCTTCAGAAGCATCCAGCGAGCGAAAAGGACTGTGCACAAAATTTCTCAACGTCGGCGGATGTTCGTTTCGCGCGTTCGTGGTTTTCGCGAATCGCGCTACATGACGCCTGGTGCACCCGCGGCGACGGCATCAGGGACGACATCGTGAGTGTGCCCAGGATTTCTCAAGGGAGGCGGATGTTCGCACCACGCGGTCGTGGTTTTCGCTAAGCGCGCTACTGACGCCTGGTGCACCCGCGGCGACGGCATCAGGGACGACATCGTGAGTGTGCCCGGGATTTCTCAACGGCGGCGGATGTTCGTTCCGCGCGGTCGTGGTTTTCGCTAAGCGTTCTACTAACGCCTGGTGCACCCGCGGCGACGGCATCAGGGACGACATCGTGAGTGTGCCGGGGATTTCTCTACGGCGGCGGATGTTCGTTCCGCGCGGTAGTGGTTTTCGCTAAGCGTGCTACTGACGCCTGGTGCACCCGCGGCGACGGCATCAGGGACGACGTCGTGAGTGTGCCCGGGATTTCTCAACGGCGGCGGATGTTCGCTCAGCGCGTTCGTGGTTTTCGCTAAACGTGCTGCTGACAGTATACGCGTGAGTGTCCGTGTGGTGCACCTGCGCGGTTTTATTAGTTGAACTACCGTGCGTCTAGGAATTTACCCAGCGGCATTGTGAGTACCTTGAAATATATCTTTTGCGGCAAAGGACTTGGTTGTTCCTATTTGGTCTGATTGCTTTTATCTACAGCTCTGCAAATTGTTTCACTGGTATTGACAATGTTAAATAAATACATAGAACCTTCAGGTCTATATGGACTAGCCACTTTAATTGTTAGCGAACCGTCCAGCATCTGGTAAACATACACCAACCACGGTTCACCGGCTTCCTCCTAAGTGCCTTCCGTTGACGTCCGAAAAAAGAAAGAAAAACACGGTAAATTCCGGCCAATCTGGTGATCTTCTTCTAAATTCTGGCTTTACTGGTAGTGAAAAGAGTCCCATAATCCAGTAAAATAGATTTTTACTGGAAATATACTTCCGGTAAAAATCAGGTGACATTCTGGTAAAATATCTGGTAACATTCCGGTAAAACAACCGGTGACATTCCAGTAAAACATCCGGTGACATTCCGGTGAGCTACGGCTTTACTGGAAGTGAAAACAGTCCCATAATCCAGTAAAGTTGACTTTTACTGGAAATGACATTCCGGTTAAAATTATTCTTCAATAGGGCGGGTGTGGTGCAACTGCGCGGTTTTATTATTTGAACTACCATGCGTCTACGAATTTACCCAGCGGCATTGTGAGTACCTTGAAAGATATCTTTTGCGGCAAAGGACTTGGTTGTTCCTATTTGGTCTGATTGCTTTTGTCTACAGCTCTGCAAATTGTTTCACTGGTATCGGCCCTGTTAAATAAATACATAGAGCATTCAGTCTATATGGACTAACCACTTTAATTGTTAGCGAACCGTCCAGCATCTGGTAAACATACACCGACCACGGTTCACCGGCTTCCTCCTAAGTGCCTTTCGTTGACGTCCGAAAAAAGAAAGAAAAACACGGTAAATTCTGGCTTTACTGGAAGTGAAAAGAGTCCCATAATCCAGTAAAATAGACTTTTACTGGAAATATACTTCCGGTAAAAATCCGGTAACATTCCTGTAAAACAACCGGTGACATTCCAGAAAGAATCCGGTGACATTTCGGTAAACTGCGGCTTTACTGAAAGTGAAAACAGTCCCATATTCCAGTAAAATTGACTTTTACTGGAAACGACATTTCGGTTAAAATTATTTTTCAATAGGGTTGACTCAAGGTATTTACGGTTCCCAAAGATTACTTCTAAGGTTACTGCCTTCAATAAAGACTTTCCGTCACACTAGTAGTTTCATACCTGCTGTTCCACGTTAGACAAGGAACATGGAAATGGCGAATGCCTCTTCGAACGAATCGGGTCGAGCTGTGTATGGCGTAGCATATCTGAGTATGCACCAACATAAAATGTATCCGTAAACTAATACGCCCATGTAACTATATTTTATATACGGAATCTCTCAGTACAAATTGAATCGAACGCTACTGTTCAACTAAACTGAAAGGCTCTTCATAATTAAAAAAAAAAAGAAAACGGTATTAAAGGTATAGGACTTCTAAATGTAACTTGGGTAATGCCAAATAGAATGCGAGTTTATAAGAAAGGGCCCGAAAAAGACACAGAGCCGTGTGAATCGGATAGACCCCCGTCATGAGAGCGCTCCGGGTAGCAGCCCCTGACGACTGGACGTAGTAGTGGTGCAGCGCCATACCATCGCCGGCGAGGGTGTCGATGTTAGGGGTCGGGAACTGCCTAGAGCCATGGAAGCTGACGTCACCCCAGCCCTGCTGTGTGGACACGCAAGTTGTACAAAGATTATCTCGGCTTCTTTAAACAGTGATGGCTATAATTATACCTCCTGTAAAAGAGCCAGTCCTCCTGTGTTGCATGTCGTAAAGAGTAGTAAACTACTACCATCAAGCAGTCAGCCTCTTGACAAGCACTAGCGTATTTTAATGAAGGTTTTAAGAAACTGAGAGAAGCAGAAAATATTTTAGGCATTCAGTGTTTGGAACGCATAATGAGAGCTATAGTTCGTTTCAACTTATGTGCGAGCGAAGCCAACGCTACAAGCGCGAGCATGCTGCTTGTCACAGCGCCTGTAGTGCACGTGCGAAGCAGGAACGCCCAGAGCGTTGGGTTCGCGCTTCTGGCTGTGACTTCGCTCGCACATAACGTGAAACGAAGTATAGACCTGCCACCCAGTCTTTGAATGAAGGACCTGCCTCCACCTGTTTTCCTGTGTTTTCACCTCGCAAGTGCATGGGGTGCTCAGCCATGTATGCGTGTGTGTCTTTCTGCTAGCATCCATATTGCAAACATAGTGAGTTCTGTCTATCCAGTCGCCCTCAGTCAAAGTCATTTAAAGTACGACGCACAATATGACCATCCACGAACTGCGGTCTATTGGCGACTCCAGCGAAATAGTCAGCACAAACGACTAGAACTGAAAGCTGTGGAGGCAGGTTCGCTCTCCAATCCTCTTATTCAAATCAGATATTTTTTCTTTATTTGCTTCGTGGGATTTACGCGTAGAGGGCAGAGACAAAAAAAGGTGACTGACAAAACCTATGTTCTCTAAATTGCAACAAATCAAGATAGTTACATAATATTATCAATTCTACGAAACAAATAAATGCAGAAAGGAAAAGTAAAGAACATCGCATATGTTTGTGAATATATTGCCGCGCGCGCAGCAGGCCAAGTAGGCAGTGCGGCCGTGGACTAACGATTATTGTGCTTGCCTCCGACGCGAAGAGCCAGGGTTCGATTCCCGGGAGTTAAGGATGAACTCCATGGAACGAATTATGTGACGAGTACTTCGTGCAAACTTATGGAGCATATTGTGAGTAATTATGTTCGAGATTTCTTAGAAGAAAGAAACTTGCTTACACCATTTCAGCACGGGTTCCGAAGGGGTTTATCTACCATTACGCAACTTGTCACCACAGTTCATGATTTTGCTGCTACTTTAGACAAATCTGGCCAGGTCGATATTATTTTTTTGGACTTTAGCAAGGCCTTTGATAAAGTTCCACACGGCAAACTTCTTTATAAATTAGAGTCTCTTGGAATACCGTCTGAGATTGTCAATTGGATAGGTTCGTACTTGTCTGATCGCAGCCAGTTTGTCGACATTGGAGGTCATGCTTCCGGTATTCTGGGTGTTTCCTCGGGTGTTCCTCAGGGCAGTGTGCTTGGCCCGTTGCTGTTTTTAACGTATATAAATGATATCGTCTCAGTTGTTAGCCCAGATGTAAATATTCGTTTATTCGCCGATGATTGTATTTTGTTCAAAAGGATATTCAAAGTTGCAGACCAAGTATCACTGAATTCTTCCCTCGCCTCTATCTGCAATTGGTGCCGCGCATGGGAAATGCAGCTAAATTTTACGAAAACAGTTCATTTACGTATAACAAGAAAAGTGAAGCCACTGAAGTTCACTTATCAATTAAACAATGATGTAATATCTGATGTGACTGAATACAAATATCTCGGCGTAACCATATCCCACGATCTCCGTTGGTCACAACACATTCAAAACATCTGTTCCTCAGCTTCTCGTAAATTGGGCTTGTTACGTCGGAAACTTAGAAGCGCTGCCCCTTCCGTTAAATTACAAGCATATAGCTCCTTGGTCCGACCGAAGTTAGAATATGCTGGCATGGTATGGGACCCGAATACCAAAAAGGATGCGTCACAGCTTGAGATGGTTCAGAGGAGAGCTATTCGCTTCATCTATGGAAAGTATAATCGGCTAGATTCCCCGTCTTCATTAATGATAGCAAACAATATATCGTCACTCCAGCATCGTCGTAAAATTGCGAGACTAAAATTGTTGTCTTTGCTTTATAATAACAGACTCCGCATTGAATCAAGTCTATATTTATCCCCATCATCATCTAGGGAAACTAGGCACCATCATCAGTATTCCCTGGTACCAATATTCGCTAGAACTAACATTTTTAAGTATTCCTTCTTCCCACGCACTATTACGGATTGGAACGCCCTCCCTCGTGACATTTTTTTTGCCCCTGACTTCAATAGTGCTCTTGAGAGTCACACCTTTTGATTGTTCTCTTTCCTAGTGTTTGTACATGATTTTTTTTTTTTGTATATAGGGCGTTGATAATGGAATGTTTATTATGCTAATGGCGTTCATATGTCGTTGTATAAGCAATATATATGGTTGCCATGTGTTTCTTGTTTTTCATATGTATAGTTTTGTTGTTTGTATGTACCCCACACCTGCAGGGGCCTGTTCAAGGCCTGCAGTATGTCTAAATAAAAATAAATAACTGGCGAACGCCGCCCGACGGCACGCTCGTTTTGCGCGCGACGTAGTAGCCACTGCGTTGATTCCACGCGCAGAGCAAAAGCCGCCGGCCAAAATTCGTCGGTTATTCGCAGAATATTCATCCCATGGAGTTCAGCCTTTACTGGTTTTTATTTATTTCTTCATTTTAATGTTCTGGTAAATTTGAAAACTTTGTTGCTTGTTCAAGGTACGAATGTTCTAGTCGCCGAAACGATCACATAAGGGGCACCGCGTCACGGGATGCTTCTCTTGTTATAATTAAAAAAAACAAAAAAAAAAAAAAAAAATCTTTTAGTTTTTTTACTCTGGTGAAAAAGGAAGGCCAGCGAAGCTGTGCTATAGCCGGCCGCAAGTCGACAAGCCAGAGTGGAACGGTCGGAAAGGTTACCGCCATCTATGAGCGACAGTGGCAACCAGACAACCTGCAGTCTGGTTGCCGCCGTCGCTCATAGATGGCGGTAGCTTTTGGAGTGTTGTGCCGATATTTATTTGCTGGCGGACACGATCCAGGGAAAACTACCCCTTAAAGGACACATGCAAAGAAAAAAAACATTTTTTTTAAACAGCTTAGATGGAAGAAGGATATTATAAAACGATTTTACAACGAAGAAACAAAATTTTTAGAGCTATATTTACGGCGCTATACGAATTTGTAGTTGGCGCCCGCGGGCGCCGCAGAAAAGTGGCCCTTATTTATCACGTGACGGGCCCATATTTGTCACGTGGTGCTCGCACTCTTTCG
The DNA here is from genome assembly GCA_013358835.2 of Ixodes persulcatus. Classification (NCBI taxonomy): domain Eukaryota; kingdom Metazoa; phylum Arthropoda; class Arachnida; order Ixodida; family Ixodidae; genus Ixodes; species Ixodes persulcatus. Next base: position 869 of record JABSTQ010000112.1, on the reverse strand, counting down.
GAAGCTTCCTATGGCCTCTAAAAGTAACTTATTCATCTTTATTTAAAGTATAACAAAAAACTAAGATTAGTAAGTAACTTTTAGAGCCCAAAGGAAACTCCTGAAAAAGCGCAAGCAGACGTGATAGACCTGTGCGACGGTCAAATGACGGCGGCGGCGCCCCGAACCAGACGACTTGTGCGGCGGCGGCGACGGCGGCGTGGAGAAACGCGTTGAAGCGGCGTTCGCACAACGCTCAGCCTGCGGCGGCGGCGTCGCTTTACGGCTCCGGCGACGCAGGGCGGTGGCGCGCGGGCCTACCACGTGACCAGCGGCGGCTCCGGCGGGCGCCAACTACAAATTCGTATAGCGCCGTAAATATAGCTCTAAAAATTTTGTTTCTTCGTTGTAAAATCGTTTTATAATATCCTTCTTCCATCTAAGCTGTTTAAAAAAAATGTTTTTTTTCTTTGCATGTGTCCTTTAACAGCTCCGCTGTAACAACAGCACAACAAAATACAATCATGCCTTAAATCTCCGAGATGTGAAAAAAAAAGACAATAAAACCAAATGAGGCTACAATGGAAACTTATTCCTTTAATATTGGATATATATAGTGATTTTGCTCTTGATGCTGTCAAATATTATAATTAAATTGCGATTTCACTACAAGCCATTCTGAAATTCTGTTTAAAACTAAAATTTATTTCACTAAAATTATTGTGAAAATTTGGCCCGCTTTGAGTTTTAGTTTAAAAATGTTAACGCTGGTTGGGCATGGGATGTTCTTTTCGGTGTCATCCTACGCTTTCGGCTTTTAATTAGGTATGCACTAAGGCTATCCATCGGTGTGGTGTGGAGTATAATTTGATGTATCTAATGGTAAACTT
>JABSTQ010000111.1:0-25805 GCA_013358835.2 Ixodes persulcatus | reverse complement strand
AGCGTCCTTACAAACAAGCATCCCATTTACGGCAATTGTTCCTCCTCGCTTAGCCCCAAGGGATGCGCATGGCCCTCAGCCCAGCTGCAGACCTAAGTCTTGACCGCCTCGCGGAGATGGCCGATCGCGTCGCCGAATACGCTACGCCTGTCGAGCGTCGCGGACACTTCACACCAGTGCTCCTCCACCCGAGCCCTCGAAGCCCGCATTGACGCTTTAACAGCAAGCGTCGCGGCCCTTAGCACGAGAAGCAGACCGTGTGAACCAAGAAGACGCAGATCATCTCGACGTCGCAGTTCATCGCAACGACGAGAAGGCGATACCTGTTGGTACCATCAGACATTCGGCAGCAGGGCACGCAAGTGCGAACAACCATGCAGCTGGCAGGAAAACGCTCCGGCCCGTCACTAGAGGCGGCAAGTGACCAAGGCCCAACAGCAAGCCGTCTGTTTTTCATCACAGAACGTACTTCAGGCCGCCGCTTCTTGGTCGACACCGGAGCTGAAATGTCCGTCCTTCCTCCAACACTAGCGGAAAGACGACACCCACAGCCCGGATCACACCTCGTTGCGGCAAACGGATCCAACATTCCAACTTACGGAATGCGCTCGGTGACCCTAGACTTGGGATTACACCGAGTCTTCCGATGGATTTTTGTCATAGCCGATGTGACCTACCCACTCTTGGGGTCTGACTTCCTTTCCAACTTTGATTTGGATGTCAGTATGCACCATCGTCGCCTGACTGACAACAGAACTCGCCTTGCGGTCAATGGAGCCTTTACCAACTTAACTTCATTTGGCATTCGAAGCATCCTGCCTGCTTCCAGTTTTGCCGATATCCTAAAAGAATTTCCAGAAATCACGAAGACGTCTAACATGTCAGAGCTGCCACCACACGGAGTGACACATCATATCGTCACTTCTGGCCCACCCAGTTTTGCTCGCCCTCGTCGTCTATCGGGCGAACGCCTCCGCGTAGCCCGACTAGAGTTCGAGCACATGCAGGAGCTCGGCATCATCCGACCATCAAAGAGTTCCTGGGCCACACCCCTCCACATGGTCCCCAAGAAAGATCCGGGAGACTGGAGGCCGTGTGGGGACTACCGAGCGCTGAACAATCAAACACTGCCCGATCGGTACCCATTGAATCATATCCACGACTTCACACAGCACCTGGATGGCATATCTATCTACAGCAAGATAGACTTGGTGAAGGCGTATCACCACATCCCAATTGAACCTGCGGATATACCGAAGACGGCAATCACCACCCCCTTCGGCCTCTTTGAGTATGTCCGTATGCCCTTCGGGTTGCGCAACTCCGCGCAAACCTTTCAGAGGTTCATCCACGAACTCCTTCATGGACTTCCTTTCATCTTCGCCTACGTAGATGACCTCTTGATTGCGAGCGCATCACCCGAAGAGCACAACGAACATCTACGCCTTACCTTCGAGCGACTCCGCCTATACGGACTGACCATCAATGTGGCAAAATGTACCTTTGGAGCAACGGCTTTGGAATTTCTCGGACACCACATCACACCTGCTGGCATCGAACCTCTCCAGTCCAAGGTACAAGTGGTCCGAGATTTCCCCCAACCAAAATCTTTGAGGAAGCTGCGAGAGTTTCTTGGACTCATAAACTTTCATCGAAGATTTATTCCACACTGCGCACAAGCTATAAAACCTCTGACAGACTTGCTACGTGGCCAACAGAAATCCTCCACGGAAATACCATGGTCAGACAGCGCACTAAATGCTTTCACCGCTGTAAAAAAATGCCCTTGCCGACACCACACTTTTGGTGCACCCTCGAAATGACGCTCCAACGCGCATCATGGTTGATGCTTCGGAAGTTGCAGTAGGAGCAGTGTTGCAACAACAAAACAACAATGAGTGGCTCCCACTGGCATTTTTCTCGCAGAAACTCACCCCGGCGGAGACACGCTATAGCACGTTCGGACGCGAACTATTTGCAGTTTACGCAACAATTCGCCACTTCCATTACTTCTTGGAAGGCCGAGTGTTTCACGTGATGACCGACCACAAGCCTCTCACCTACTCATTCGCCGGAAACCACAACTCCTATTCTGCGAGAGAAATTCGCCACCTTGCTTACATCGCAGAATATACTACAGATCTACGCCATGTCGCCGGTATTGCCAACACGCCAGCAGACGCACTATCTCGCATTGGAAATGTATCTCCGTCTCCAGTTGTCAATTTTTCGGAATTGGCCTTGGCCCAACAGGAAGACGCCGAACTGCAAAAGCTACGCACGTCATCAACATCTCTCAAGCTGCAGTCCATTACATTGCCACTCGCCACTTGTGAGATTATTTGCGATATGTCAACTGGCACACCCGGACCCTACATTCCTCTTAAATTTCGTCAGGCTATTTTCCACGCTCTGCATGACCTCAGTCATCCGGGAATTCGGGCCACACAACGCCTAGTTACATCAAGATACATCTGGCCCCGGATCAACGCAGACATCCGTCTATGGGCGAAGACTTGCTGCAAATGCCAGCGCTCAAAGGTGTTTCGACACACAAAGACACCGCTCCACCCATTTCGACCACCGGATGCCAGATTCGATCATGTACATATAGACATCGTGGGCCCGCTACCATCACCCAACGGATTTCGCTACATTTTGACATGTGTAGACAGATTCACGCGATGGCCTGAGCTGTTCCACTCGCAGACATCACAGCAGAGACCGTCGCCCACACCTTCATAACCCCCTGGATCTCACGGTTCGGTTGCCCATCTATCATCACGACCGACCGTGACCGACAATTTGAATGCGCGTTTTTCAAGGCCCTCACCAACATCTTGGGCGCGCGCCACATACACACGACATCGTACCATCCTGCCGCAAATGGTATGGTTGAGCGCCTACATCGCCAACTGAAGACGGCACTCATGACTAGAGAAGATCGAAACCATTGGGTCAACCATCTTCCTCTTGTTCTCCTTGGAATTCGCGGCACCTTCAAGACGAATTTAACTTGCACCTCAGCCGAACTAGTTTACGGCACTACACGTCGGTTACCAGTAGATTTCTTTACGTGCACACCATCCGCACAGCCTGACATGCCCTCATACCTTGAAGAGATGAGAAAATTCTTCACTTCTCTACGGCCGGTCCCACCAAGACAACAAGCACAAAGACAAATTTTTACAAGTGAAGATCTGGATACGTGCACTCACGTATTCTTGAGACGAGATACGGTACGCGAACCTCTCATTCCCCCGTACGACGGACCATTCGAAGTCATCTCACGCACCGACAAAACTTGTACGGTCAACATCAATGGTCGTCATGACGTTGTCACACTCGATCGAGTGAAACCCGCCTACTTGGACACTTCTCTGACGGACCCTGTGCTCCTGCACCATCCATCAGCCGTCACACCTACTCAAGTAACAGCCTCCGTCAAACCACCGACACCCCAAAGGACCGTGACGTGGGCCACAACCACCCGGGTTGCTTCACGACACTAGGGTGGGGGGGGGGGGGGATTCTGTAGCAGAGCCGATAGGTGCCACAACCACCCGGGTTGTAGAAAACACCCGAGGAAATGTACTTCCAGACCAAACAACACAGGCTCCACTGCGCCGAGCACGGTGCCAGTGAGCGCGCAAGCTCATGCTACCGCGTGGCCTCGGGGGCCGCGAGAAAAAAAGAGAATATATGCCTTTGTCTAAGCTCTGTGCCGGACGTCCCTTTTCTTCTCCGGTATTTTCGAACACACCGCCGACAATATCATTGCGCTAAGTTAGGTCTACTTTATATCATTGCTCTACTTTATATCATTGCTCTAAGTTATGGAGTTCCGTTTCGGCATGTGCGGACAAGCGTCACATTTGGCCTGCCTCGTTTAATTTTACTTTTTACCGGAAACACCCAAAGCAATCATGCGCTGTTGACAATCTTCATTGTCAAATCACTAAATCGCTAGATCACACTCAATTAAGATCCTAACTACGTACAAATAAAATTGTGAATGTAAGCTCTATCTCGCCAACAAAGTAAACTACCCAACCGAAGTGCCATGGGGTTACAGGTGTTTATTATGTATTACCTTCGCTTATTCTGTGCGTATCTTACAAAGCTGTATTACAATTCCTGCGATGTAGTGCAAATAGTTGCTCCATTCGCCGTTGCGTATTTAACAAAAGTAAAAAAAATGCGGGGATATGATTTGTATTGACAAAATCGAGAAAAGAAATCTATTGTGAACCTTTAACTGTTATTTCGCCAGAACCGGCACTGTACCTTGGTGATATTTCCAATACAGCTTAAGAACCTAAGTGCATTCATGCGTATGTTTGACAAAGCAAAGCGGCGTGACATTTTGTACATTAAAAAGTCAAACTGTTGGCAATCCACATCTCACACCCTTCTTTTCTACTGGTCAATACAAAGACGCAGTTTTAATTCTTATTGGGGCGCCACACCCGCCAGGTTTTCTCAACAAACAAATTGACGAGGGGATCAGATGGGGATAGGTGTTAGGAAGCGTCATACCCGGCGTTTCTTAAGCTTTCAGTGACGATAACTACGTTTGTTAGCTGAGGGCTATGCGGTGAACAAAAACCGAATGGCTCCAGTTGTATTATTAACCTAACTTTCAGCGGCAAAATTACAATCGTTATGAAATGTATTGAACAGTATTGGGAAACTATTCTTAAGATCCACCGGCCATTAAAAATAGTAATAAAGCAACGGGCCCTGCTCTAACATATCAAGACCAGGTTACTTGTCGGCTCTTCCCAAGAACATCACACACGGAAAGTCTACTTGTCGTAACAGAACCTTACGCAAGCTCCATTCTCTGGCAGGCAATTAGTTGCGTCATCAGCACCGATGAATCTAAAGAGGAGCAGTGCATTAGCCATTTCTCGGAAGGATGGTGTCACTAGGCGACAAAGCGAAACACCCAGGAACGTCTATATGGGATTCGATAGGCTATTACTAATATAACTAATTGCGTTAGTGAGGCGCAAAAACTCGAAATAGCAAGGTCAGTGGCTGCATAAGATCCCAAAATTGTAGTATTAAGCTTCCAACAGCCATGTAGTGTATCAATGATACGCCTAGGTTCATTCGTATTATATATGCAATTATTTTAATTATGATCGTGCAACTAATAATTGCATGTCGCGTATCACATAGCTGAGAACGTAAAAGGATGCCGGAAGGCAGCTGGTGTTGAAAGAATGTCGCGCCAGAGATTTTGAAAGAAGGATGGCGTGCTCTAAACTGTTTTACTGTATAACTGGGTTTCCGTGTTTCTGGATAAATATGAGAAACCCCGAAAAACACTCGCCGGTAGAACTTTAGTCAGTTCGGATTTATCCTACAAAATACAAATTTCAATCTCCCAGTGCAAAAAAAAAAGAAAAAGAAGACTGTATTTTACAATTAAGTTTGCTCAGGGCACAGGTTCAATGGTCCTGTGAAAATGTCACCTGTTTCCTATCAAATCTCGGACCACTGACAATAGGGGTCTTACTGTTTTTCTTGTTAAGGCTCATTCAGGACAACAGGTCATTCTACGTCTAGGTCACCACAAGATCTACTGTTCCGGTTGCCAGTTTGGGCCATCCTGTTTGTTCTTCTTGGAGGTTGTTGGAAAAGTGAAAGTTATGAGCTACATAGAATCATTTGAATTATAGAAAGGTAGGGTTGTGGTGGTTGTTTGGGAGGGAAGGGGCTCTATTTTGCGCAGCCGCGGGCTAGGGTGATGGTATAGGATGGGATGAAAACGAGCTTCCCAGCGACTACCTTCATAAGTTTGGGGATTTCAATGTATCGACGTTTATGGAAGCAAAACTTGTTAGCAAGTTTTGTCGTGGGACAGATTAGTTCTGATAAAAAGTAAGGGTATGCCAATGCCAAATCCACCTGAACAAATATTACAGGATACAAGCTCGTTCTTTTGAATCTAGCACACGTTTTCATTTGGATATTTTTTAGCTTTCATTTTAATCAATGGGAAAAACCTAAAAAAATAAAACTACGGTTTTCGGAGAATTGGGGATCTAACAAAAAATAAATACATATAAACTCCAAATTTTTTCCAAAAACTTAACTCCGAAAAACACCCACGAATTTGACAAAAAAAAAAAGTAAACTCTGAAAACACTGAACCCCATATGTACAACGTAGGGTATATCGTGCGGTGCTGTTTCGACACAGCGTCCGGGGACAAAGCTTCTTTAATAATATGAAAAGGGCCGTAGTCAGGAGAGCTACCGGAAAAACTCCTATACGGATAGCACTTTAGCCGAAGACAATTCAAAAACCACTTGAGCAGGTTCGCGCCCAGCTGCCGCTCTAACGGCATCCTGAAACAGCTTCCGAACAGCATTTGAAACCTCCTTAGTAGCAGCATCGGCCACACCCAAAGCAGTTCCCTCAGAATGCCTTCGTCTTTTTTTCCTTCCATCAGTTTTAGCAAGAAATTAATACGTAAATCAAGCTACCAACTATTTTGCGATTAAAACTTATATAGCGGTCGGACTGTAGTCAACGCATTCTTAGTTCATAGGTAGTTTGATTTACACGCTGTGGCCATTTTTAAGGTTTGTTTTTACCCCTGATTCACCCAGAATTACTAATAAGAGCATCCACTTGAATACTTACAGAGGCTACAGTCATTTCTTCTAGCCCCTAGTTGAAAAACTGACAGGCTGTATGTACGACAGGACCACAATTTTTGTAGCGTGAGCTACACTGGCCGAGGTTGAGCAGTTCCGCGTGGCTCGCATAATGAGCCGTGCTCCGTGCTGCGGAAGCGCGAGGAGCAGTGACGTCACACGGCGCACAGCTGGCGGAGCGGAGCCGCCGTCGCCAGCGCGCGCGCCTCACCGGTCTGCGCAAGCGTGAGGAGCAGTGACGTCACACGGCGCACAGCTGGCGTGCCGGAGCCGCCGCCGCCGCGGGCTCTGCCGCCACTGCGCGCGCCTCGCCGGTCTTCGCATTCCAGAGGATTGACGTCATAGCCGCGGCAGACGCACTAGGCGCCGCCGCGTGCCCAGCTGTGTGCCTCCGTTGCGCAGTAGCCAAGTCTGACGCTGCACCGGAGCTGCTTGATAGCGCCTCTCATTTTGTGCGCATAAGCTCACGCTACGTATATCCAGGCATAGCCGAGCTAAGCCACCGCAATTTTTTTTGGCGTCTACGGGCCGTGTCTAGTGAAACGAATCGCATGTATCAAACGTAACATGTTTATTTTGAAGTAACGTAATCAATGAAATAAAGCGCAAGTATAAAATGGAAAGCATTGCATGTATTAGTCAAATAATCAATTGAACCAAATAAATATTTAAACATAAGGTAAACTCTTCCAACTAAACCCACAGGAAACCGAACGAAATAAATATCAAGACACAACACAAGTGTATTCAAACACCAGTCAAAAAGGAAGTCGAAACAAGTGCATATCGAAACGCGAGTTACATTTGATTTTCGGAGAAGGAACTCATCAATGGGCACACGTGATTGGTTATAGGACGATGGTAGGAGAAATACGAAATATCGGATGTACACTAACTCTGCGATCCCATTTTGAAGGGTCCGCAAAAATCGCTTTTTCACCACGTCGTGCTGGGATTAACTACAGAGTCGAACGAAAGCGGTGCATTCATTCACTGAGAGTATAAATACTTAAAACCTTGGAAGTGTAAGGAAAGAAAAATTATCACCAAAAAACTGTTTTGGTCTGTTTTGGCGTTTTTAACGACTAATAACTCAACTAAAAGAAAATAAAATGAAATCGGCTCACCTATGCTTTACTTCATTTGGCCTACATAAGCGCCACAGTTTCACAAAATGTCAATTAAGTGTACAGGCAAGGAATACGGAAAGCAGAGTTGTTGATATTTCGTGACTTCCTCAGGTGTGTCAATCTTTCCACAATTTTAGTGAAAACTTCCATTACCTTCAGGTACCTCTGTAGTAAATCCTAGCGTGATACAATAGAAACTTGATTTATGCGAACCGTCCAAAGTGGGATGAAAGTGTTACACGCGTATATCGTAGCGTTTCAGCGGTGATGTGGCGGGCGTACGTTGCGTCGATAAAACTTCCACCGAGAGTCGTCGGCGAGCGAGTGTAGGATACGCAGTCAATGTCAAAGCTGCTCTTCATAAAATGGACGAGACCCGGATAGGTGATCGGATCCACGTTAAAGACACTGCACAGCAACATCAGTATATGTCCGAGTGGACGTTTAGAAACGGCGGAACGTACAGGCGATTGTGAGCGTACGGCCTTAACGGTTGGTACAGCAGAGAGCCGATGTCTCGAGGTGCATTGCCAGGATGAACGTACACGGATCCCAGCACGAACTTGTTCAAGTGACCCACGGGGGCGGTGATCCCGGCGAGGCCCACATCTCCAAATGATTGCAAGCGCGCGGCGGCGCGGCTGGCGTCATTTCAGCGTCGGACGTTGGTACTATGCATGGAGGTAGGAAGCTTCAAAAGGCGACATGACGCCACCAGATGTGGAGCCAGAGGTGTAGAGGGACACGTTCGCAACAATGACCAAAGCCAAGAGACTCTATTGGACGCAAGGGAGAGCTGACTTGGCGCCAACAGCTGTTTTTGGTCACCCTCGGAATACCCGAGGGTCATCAAAACAGCTGTTGACCGAAACAGCTGCGGCTTGACTCAAATATTATTGAACAAAAACTCGGGCTCCTAGAAATGCGCAGTGAAAATTGTGGCTCCGATTGAGCATGCTGTTGTGAGAAAGTGTCGCAATCACCGAAACTTCGCGTAATGAGAACGTAGTGATACCCGCGCGTTGACGAGGCTTAGAAAGGGCTCAGTCTAAGCCCAAGGAGAGAGGATATTATTTCCAAAGCTCGAACAAGACTCAAAACAAAACGCCTAATTAAACAAAATCAAGGCCCCATCGCCACACGCGCTCTCCTCCTCTCCCAGGTTTCCAGCAATCACAGCGCGCCCTCGTGCTACGTCACCGCGCCACGCAGCGTCCGTGCCGTTACTTCACGTAACGCGGTGCTTTCTGACGGCACAGCGTGTTGTTTTGGCATTGGTAACGTGACGTGGCGCAACGCGACGGGACGCCGCGTCACATAGCGCGACGTGCCATTGTAACACCGTGACACGGCGTCAGACCACGTCCTTGTCATGTGACGTCATGGGACCTCGTGTCTCGTGACGCAGTACGAGATGGCGTGACTCCGCGTCGCATACAACGCCAATTCGGGTCTTCCCCGCTAAGTTTAGCTAACGAGCCATCCGACGGAGCCATTCGAGCGGCGCCAAAAGCTACATCGCTATACGGCATTCATTCTCTTTAAACATTTGCTGTGAACCCCTAGACCGATCACACGCTGTGACTGCGCCCTGGTCCGGCGTTTCTCTGCGTGATTGGTTTAGCCATAGCCTCCTCTATACTCACAAAGCCTGGCAGTTCGACGACGGAGCCCTAGAGCGCCCGGTCGCAGATTTGGAGCGCGAGGATCTGGTAGCAGAGAGCATTTCTCGGGGACCTGGTGTTCAGCACCCGAAACATGGTTTTCAAACCCGACGAGAAACGAAGCGGTAGCGCGAAGAACGCGAGGAGCACGAGGGGACATTCCATAGGTCGGGAGAAGTGTGTTTCGGCGTCTCGCCGCAGCGGGGCGCCCGTCACGTGGCTCTCCTCTCATCCGTTGTCTGCCGCTCTACCTTTCCACTTTCAGCGGCCGCGTCTCGTGGTGATCTGCCAGGTTTTGTCAGTATAGAGGAGGCTATGGCTTAGTTAGCGATAGCAAACACACAAACACAATAATAAAACGAGCGCCGTGATGATACGTTTTTATGTGACATTTTTACGTGACGAAACGCAATCGCCTTTGAAACACACTCTGCCGGTGCGAGCATGTCCCCAAAAAGCATCAGGTTCGTTGTGAGAAACGTTCGAGTCAATCATCATCTCCTAATATATAGCGTCGAAACGTCTCCCCTCCCTCCCCCCCCCCCCCCTCTAGCGACAGAACCAGTGTTTCGACACCGAAAAAAAGCACGCAGCTTTACTCATACTGTCTTCTCCGGAGACGTCTATAAATGTCAGACGTCGTTCAGCCCCGACTGCTGATGTATCGACTTAAGCGGCTGACAGTGCACCTGCTACGCAAGCAGTCGCCGCTCGTCTTTCCTTCGAGATCGGTCGACGTCGGAGCCCGGGGCCTCTGCCCGGAAATGGCTTCCTCCGGTCTTTGTGGCATCTTACAAAGAAACTGATATGGCGGGCTTCTTCGTCCCTCGAAACCGCGACGACACGACAGGCCGAGGCACGTCCCTCCTGGAACGCACCGCGATTTCGTGGACACTGTGCGTTTGCACCGCTCAGTGATGTCGGCATTTTACGCATTTTATCTTTGCTAACCTCGCAGTTCAAGGATATATATTCTGTTTTTAAACGTGTCGTAGCTTTGAATCGTTTGAATTGTAAACTTCCCAAATCGTAGTTTCGTATCGTCATAAATATGTCGTTATATTTTCACAGTTCCATAAATTGTTCCAGAAGCAAGTGCGGATAGCTTTCTTTCGAAATATTAATTCGATTATTAGACGACTGCAACACTAGCCAGATCAATATCCGAAAAATCTAGAATATCAATAACGCGGCATACACGTATCGTTTATATCCCTGTCGCGTCTCGTTCCCCTCGGATTTGTTCGTTCGCGTGTTATTAAGCGATCTCATATCGTTATTTGGCGGAAATATATGATTAAACATGGCTAGTTCGAGGGGGTGTTTCAAGAAGGTTTTGAGACTGCACCTTCCCGCACTTCTTGTCGAGCCCATATTCGATTTAGATTTTCGCTCACATAAAAAAGAGGTATAGGTTTCGGCGTTCCAAGAGATGGATAAGGGCAATATTGGGTGTCTCAAATTCTCACTGAAACGTATATTTGTTTAAATAAGACATATCGCAGACACAAAGACAGCACTATGAAACATATCTTGTATGGTGTAGTAGAACAACTGGTATTATTATCACGGTTAACGCTCGTGGTATGCATGTGTTAAAACGTTCCTTTAAACCAAATATAATATAAACATAAAACACTAAAAATATTGACATAAGTAAAGTCGAATCACTATTCGTAACACTTTCGTACGTGGCAAGACATTTATACAACCCTTAAGCCTAAAGTCACTGGATCCTGGGAAAGTAGCGCCATTGCCTTCCCTACCTGCTAGCCGGACAGAAACGGATACTAACATACAGACGACCCAAACCTCGCAAGGCGATTGGCTAATCGGTCTACGTTGCCATGGAAATCGCCATCTTGGTCCATTTAAATCTTCTAAGCTTCCAGAGGGTCGTTCTAAACCATTCGCGCCACGATCACCATGGAGCATCATCGTACTGGAAGCGTTCCTCGCCAATATAAGAGTCTTTGGCACTCTGTATGCAATCAACTTATATATCATGACCATCTCCATGGATCTCTTACAATTATATTGTTCCTCTTTCGTATTTAAATACAGTAAACTTATTTTTTAGTGCCTCCAAGCACCGACACAGCATCTGGTGGTGGTACGAAGGTGTACGCTTGTTTCGTCGGTGTGTTTAGCAAACTCTTGGTATACAAAAAATGACTTCATAAAGCTACCCGTCACCTGCGAATCTAGATGGGCTCACCAAGAATAGAGGGGTCAAGACGAAATTGCTCATTTCACGGACCAAGATGGCGACCACACGGGGAGCTTGGCGTTACTTTCCCAGGATCCAGTGACTTTACTTAAGCCGAACGGGACTAAAATTCAGCTACCAAAGCTTCACGTGATCATCAAAGTGGGGCTCTGCAAAACAAATTAGTCCTTGGATGTTTAAACAGTGTGAGTGTAGTCTGTCAGGGTACGTGACATTGTTAGCCGCTGTACATAAGAAATTATCCAGCGCAGTACGACTGGTCACGTGGGGTTTTTGACGTGCATCACGCAGTATTCTGGTATACGACCGCACATCAGTACGATGTTCATCCAAGTCGAAACGGCCAGGGTGGGGATTGAAAAGAGGATGCCTGGGTTGTGTCTCTAACGCGTCTGTCGTTTCGGTTGCTGTTAGCGTTCAAATTAATATAAGTGAAAAGAAATGAACTTGAAACCGATGACCTTCCATGACCCCCCCATAGAGTATGACGTCGTCTTTTGCGTGCTTACGCAATACTTTTCCACTTACAAAATACTTTTCCGCCCGCCCGCGTCAGCTCTCCTCCCTACAGCCTACAGGGCTCCCTACAGCCGCGGCCACGAATCGAAGGCCCGTCGGTGCAGGCCTCACGCACGCTTCGGCTCCTCCAGATCTCCTTTCCCCAGACACACGGTCGGTGGAAATTCCATCCCGGGACCGGATCTATCGAAAGAAAAGACGGCGCCAACGATGTGCGACGTGGCCGTGAATACGGGACGAGAAAAGGCTCTCGACGCCGTCGAGGCGTACGCCTCGGGCCCTCCCGGCTCACGTATGCGCCCTCCCGACACGTTCCCCGACGGAGTTCTCACGGCACAATGCGTCGATTCGAGCGAAAAGGAAAACGACAGCAGGGGCCTTAGCACGGACGCGCTCATGCGCTCATCCACACGCGTTCGACCCGGCCCGCTTCTCTTTCTACGACCGCATTTCGGTAGCGAAACAAAGGAACGGTAAAAGAAGAAAAAAGAGAACTAAAATAAATAAAACAAAGCGTAAATAAGTTTTAAAAAATTGTCCCGTGTCTTGATAACGGCGAATAAAGTAGGAAACTTCGGTTCGGGAAGCGTCATATCGAGCGACGAAAATGGGTCGAGTCTCCTGCATGCCGGTGCTTAGCGGGGGCCCGCCGATACTTTGTTGATTGTCGCTAGTTTTATATACTCTATACACAGTCTGACAAGCACGCAGTTTTCGGGTTACGTGCGGTGTACGGGTAGTTCTTCGTTGATTAACTCGTAATTGAAATTGCGACTTTCGACGCACTTTATTCATCTTTTTGGAATGTTTTTTTTGGGGAAGGGCGAGTGGGAAAGGGAAAGGGCGAGTCAGATTGCGCGCCTCGTTGTGCTTGCATAGCTTTGTCCAGGGGCGTGATGCTTTCGGTCGAAGCTCCCGCCGCTCGTGAGCTTGAATCGTGCGACCCACTGCCGCTTTGTATAGACCTTTTCAATGTTTACAAAATCACAGTCCAGCGTGCGATCTTCACAGCCCAGCACGTGCGTGTTCGTTGCTTCGGAAAGCGAGCGAAGCACGCGCCATACGCACGAACGCTCACAATGGCACCGGCCACAAGCTCGTTTTTGGAAAGGTCTATAGACAATTGCAAGCATGGCGCCCGACTTGCGCCCCATGCGTTCAAGCGCATGCAGGAACATAGCTTTGGCAAGGTTGCAATTGCACGAACTTAACCGCACGACCAGAGGCACGGCGGCCGCCAAATGCCTTGCTTGCAATCGTCTTTAGATAAGCGTGCGCCATAAAGGTAGCGACAACTATTACTCTCCTGGAAAGGGTGAGAGAGTAAAACCCTATACCAGGCGCCAACTTTTTTTTTGTGCCACGTTGCCTATGCTAGCAATGTTTGCGAGACCATAAAACCCCAGGAGCCGTGTTTTCTAGGCTGTTCATTAGCTCGGTGTTCATCTCGACAAACGTAAAAGTATCAACAGTGGTTCGTATGACCGTATGTAACATAATGACGCGGGCACAACGCGTTGTCTATGAGAGTACCTTTGTTAGAAGGGCATTTAATAATACGAGAGAAGTGATATACGTTGGTTTTCTCCAGATCTCGAGCTCATGACGTGTAATCAAGGAATAATATGCGAACATTTTTCGCGGGCATGTTCATTAAGCCTTGTAAGCAACGTTTACACGCCTTAGCACCAGCACGTTGTGGTAAATTAACGTGCTTGTGAATAGGCTTAACCACTGGCGATCACGTGTGTACCCGAAATCCACCTTTTTGTTGGCAAGTGGTGTTGGCTATTTTTTCTGCCTAATGTGATTAGGACATTTCCACTGCAGGCGTCACAACTTGGACAGGCCATGTCTCTACTTCACACAAAAACAAAATATTCATGTAAAAAAATTGTCCTAGGTTTTCTAAAATAAAAAAACTACCAGCAAGGAGCGAAGTATAAAAGCTATCGTGAAAAAGCAGAAGCTCGACGAAGCGCATAAAACTGCCATCTCATTGCCAGGCTGGAGGGCAGTCGTAACTTCGCAAACGTTAGAACATCAGTCATCTTGCCTCTACCATGTCCGCTTACTCCTTTGTTTTTACTTCTTTTGTTTAGGGTCTAGCTATGGGCGTCTTTATTTACCATTTTGGTCATTCATGAACAATTCGCTCGACACTCAATTATTCAAGCTTTTGCTTCGTCGCAGGGAAGTGCTATGACCGTAACAAATGCGTAATAAAAGCAGAAAAAAAAACAGCTGTTTCTTTCGCAGGCGTTCAGGCAAATGAGAAATAACAATAATCAATTGGTGGCTGGTGTAAGCGAAAGCACGCATAGATCGCTAAATTAGCGTTTCTGAAAATAAAAACCCGTTCAACTCATATGTAACAACAAGCAAATGCATTATCGAGAAAGGAGGGAACTCTTCCCAATTTCTCCTTTCCCCTCGAGAAAAAGGAGATCTCTCTCTTCTCTGCTGCTTGTAGCTTAGAGACTCGCTCCTGGGGGGAAGTGTGTGTGTGTGTGGGGGGGGGGGGGGGGGGGGAGGAGGAGGAGGAGGTGGTGAAGAGAAGCTTGCAAGAGGAAGAAGAAAGAAGTAAACTGATAACCGTCTTTTTTCCCGGCAGTAGACGATTCTGTAGGTCAGCGTTCAACTTCCAATGTGTTGAATGTTGAATAATTCGCTTCTGTGTCTGTTTTTGTGTATCGAGTTTAGGTAAATTGTTTTTAGATTAGCGTGGCTGGGAAAATAACAGTATTCTTCAAGGACAATTAGTATATTTTTAAGTTGTCGAAGTCTGCTACGATGCGGAACCTATGATGAAATACTTTTTTTTTTATCTAATTTGCTCATATTGATATTCTACCTAGCTTTCTTTGTTCATTTTGTCAAGTGAACGATTCCTTGACCTCCTCAGCGGCTTTCAATAGCAATACAGACCTTGTGTGTGCCACAAATCGTAGAGCATTACCACAAGGCAGTCAACGATTATAATGCAATTAAATGCAGAGGTGCAAGCGAGCTGGACAAGAATGACGAAAATAATCCCTGGAGAAGGGGAACAAGAGGGACAAAGGACAAACACAAATCTCCAAACACAGCTAGGTGACTGGTGCGCGACCGAAAAAATCCGCCTGGTCCAGGTATCGAACCCGGGACCTCTCCATCACAGCTTCAGCATCCGAAACCAAAACCCAGGAATTAACGGCTGCGGGCAGTGTTCGTCAGGTCGTCATTATTTGCTACGCCCTGCCGTCCTAATTCTTCTACGACTTTCTCATAGAAGAGGAATAAAAAAAAACACATAGTCGGTCTCGTTCAAACTCATGCGATTAGAGACAGGATTAATGTAAAACGCCGTCATATCCTTCACTCAATCTGTGTCCTGGTCTAAAGGTTAGACTCCATGGGCGAATATGTTGCGAACAATCGATGAAGTCTGCCCGGCGGCTTTTCCTCTGCGCGTGGCATCGGCACATTGGCTGCTATGTCGCTCAAAGCATGCACCGCCGGGCGACGTTCCCCAGTTATTCGTCACATAATTCGCTCCATGGAGTTCAGCCTTAACAGGTCCCATGAAAGATTGAACACTCCTTCGCATTCACGGAAGTAAACAATAAGCGAAAATGAATCCCAGAGTAACAGATAGAAAATCGAAGCGGTATGTGTAAAGTGCGTTTACTGAACAGTGTTTTCAAAGCTTTTGAACTTTACACCTGTCTTCAAAGTCATTTACCTTTCGCGCTCCATACCGGCGCAAAATTCCTTGTTCGTCGCAGCGTAATTATGCAGGAGCTGTTACGTGCACTCTAAAAAAAAAAAAAAGAAAAGCCTGTGCGTCTCCTTTCCCGCACAACACTCGGAGAGCCCATCACCGCAACTTAAGGAGGCAGCTCAGCGAATGACGATGCCGGAACGTAAGTTTAGACCAAAAAACGCAGTCTGAGTTGTGGCATTAAGCAATGAAGCAATGCAATGCAATTCGCTGAGCTGCCTGCGTGAGTTGCGGTGATTGGTTCTCCGAGTGTCGTGCCGGAAAATAGACGCTCGGGAAGAAAACGCACTCATTATCGCCTAGCACCACGTAATCTCAAAAGAGTCTCGGCCCGACGCCACTTGGGGAGCGCTCTTCGACAATTAAATTTGCCCACTTTTGAATTTCGTACTGCATGGCGCCATTAGGCTGGCGAGACGGTTCTCTAAGGGAAAAAAAAATCGAATGACAAAAATGTTCTCGCTGTTGGCGGCGGGGTATTTCCATGGAACGCTTTTGCGTGCGATTCGCGCACTTCGGCGTCGGCACAGAGTCATTTCGGACGCGAGCAGGCTCGTTATCGCCAAAGCCTCCATTTAAAAAAAAAAAAAAGAAACGCACGCGTCGCGCTTGCTCTGATAATAAGGAGAATTCACTGGGCGCCATATTTGTGGGTGACGTCTAGAGCGCATGCTCTGAACGAGCCCACATTAATAGGCTGCTAAGACCGGCAATCTTGAGGGTGCGAAATGCACGTTACAAAAGAACTGTGGAAGCTCGCCATCAGCACGAGCTCAGCATGCGTGCACACAGCTATGGCCGCCAGTGAATACTTCCTATACGGACCAACTCTTACCAATGCGAGCCTGGCGAACGGTACCGTGATTTCAACGCATTCGCTTTCTGCGGCGTGCACGGAGTACGCGGCTGACTTAGCACGTCTTTTCGTACACGGGGGCATTAGTGCCACTGGTGCGGTATAGGCGAAGTGCACGACCAAAAGCGTCGCTCTAGTCGGCCTTCCATGATTGGACAAAGACTTAATGTGACGTCTTGAGTAGGAATAATTCTGCTTTCATCGACGGAAATGATATTAGTATCAGACTGTCAGTTTTGACGGTGCTGCGTTAAGAACGCGGTTGCTCCAAGTTTCTTTCATGCTTTTTACACACACCATCCCAAACATTTTTGGCAGCCGATAGTTCTGGTTGTTAGGTAACAGATACCGAAACATCTCGTCGCCAATTAAGATAGCTTGATTTGCAATATAAAAATAAAACACTAGTCTTCTATGACAGGCAAGTCCATTTGAAACCTCTATTTATTAGCTTAAAAATGGTACCTACATTCACACAATCCACACGTCCTGTAGTTTACACCGCCTAGCATCGTTGAGAGCACGCCGACGGCGGCAACTCTTCGTCGCTGCAAGCGGGTACAACTGCGTTGGCATCGACGCGTGCGTTCGTCGCGCGTGGCGTTTTCGCGTGAAAAAAGAAACGATCCATGTGGGTCACGCTTCATGTCTTCTAACCCAGATGTCACGACCAGAATTCGCCTCAACGAGTGTAATCCTGGTGACTTCTGATCAGTCGCGAGCCAGAATTTCAATGGTGTGTAAAAGAGCTCGGCTGAGGCTGGTAGCCACCGTGTGCCGTCAATGAAAGTATATACACTCTAAGAAATCCGGAGAGAGATCGGTGGGTGACGGGGATGAAAATATGTTTCGACCTAAGAAAACGGCCTTAAAAAGCATCACGATCTGTGTCCCACAGCACATTGTTCTTTTTTAAGTCGACATATCTTTTCTGCCTCGTCACTCCAAGTGCCGTACGGCCAAGTAAATGCACTGTATATTATAGAGTGTAGGATATATTTCATTGGAAACGATCATAGTGGGCTCTGGACGAATCGTTGAATTCCTATAGCAGTGACGCTTCTGATTTCTTACGTTGCCACGAATAAACAAACAAAACAAAAAAACGCACATATTCGAAATGATAGGTCACTTCTTCCAACTATCGCGTTCAACCATCAGACTCGTATTGGCCTCCAAGCAACAGTTCAAGCCTGCACTTTCAGAACGACTTGCACATGTATACTGCCCCGGGGCCGTCCTAGGCTATGGTCAAACACAAAGTTGCGGCCGAAGTTTAAGGAACGCGCTGACTGAACCTTCGCGAGGATGACGTCACAGTTTTGTCGCCGCACTAGGATCGGCGCGCTCCGCCGACTTTTAGCTCAAACTTCGTGTTTGACGAGTGTAGAGCCCCCAAAATGCACTCGAAAATCCAAATGCTTTCCCAGTTCGCAGGGCGAGCAATCTCAAGTGCATGTTTCACAGGCAAAAAAAAAAAAAAAAAACGCTTTCACATTTATTTTTTCTAGAAACTTGTCCGGCTCCGGATATTTTAGCGGATCACACTTTTAAAATCGCGGCAGGAACAGGTTCCAGTCTTCGCTATCTTTGTGGTGAATACGAAGACAAACTGAGGGCGAGAAGGAGATGAAAGCGTTTAATGTTTTTTGTTTGTTTTATTCAGACACAAGGTCTAGAACACCAAGTTTTTTTTCTGTTTCTTCAATGAACTTTCAGTTGTCAGTCAGCGCTCATCCCGTCCACTTATTCCTCTCGTCTTTGTGCTGTTCTTTTTTATTTTTTTTTTGCGTTGTTTCTCGATATAGATATGAACCAACTCGCCTGCATCGCCACTTTAACATAGCTAGGCAAACGGCAGATTTGCTCTACCTGGCAGGGCCTGCTACCCGTTTACACTGCTCAGCAGGCAAAAACAAAACAACATCAAAGAAAAGGGAAAAAGCCAACAGGAAAAGAAAGAAAAATCAGTAATTCAAGAGTCTATAACAAAAACGCAACAACATAACATGTACAATGGTCCCTCAAAACAATTGTTCGGGATTACACAGGGCGACTATGCCACTTTCAGCCGCCTATGTTTTCCTTGTGTTTGGGTGTGCGTGGGAACACTTTGGTTCCCTAGCGAGCAATTTCGTGAGAGCTATGCTTTAGAAATGTCCCCGCGTAGTGATTCTGAGTGGCCGATTCGCACCAGCACGAACAAGATGTCACAAGGGAAGTTATTGCGATTATCTCGAGACGAGGGACACCACCGACGCTGCCGAGTCTGGGTGAATTCAGGACAACGGCATTAGCAGATGGTGTTAGGCTACTTCGATGTGATGCCGAAAGATGGCGGAACGCGACAAACTCGAATATGCGACGCCAGCGGCGCCTCAACCGACCGTCTCCGTAGAACGATAGGTGCCTACCGGTCCATTACGGCACGTACAAATGCAAGGTGACACGGTACTCTGAAAAACAAACCTTGAACACCAAAGCAAGCAAGTCAAGACATTAAAACATTGTGCGTTACAGAGACTCGCGTGGCGCTGCAGAAAGCGTAATAAAACCTTTGGGGACTATTGTCTGCTAACACCAAGACCCGGCTCGGCGACCCCAGTTGGGAAGCTCGGCGCGTGTCTTCGGCGCCTAGGGTAGGTAAGGGCCCATCGCCGATGCCTTGCCGTTCACGAAGTGGTTGAAAGCGTTCAACGACTTGTAGAACTTAAGCCGTCTTCACGTATATGTAGGTACCAGGCGGCTCGAGTGGGTAATCGTGAAGATGCGCCTACGATACTTTCGGCAAATTGGTCATTCCGTTGAAAAACAATTACTCTTTCTTTTCAGCCAAGTGATCGGGAAGGCATGTTATAGTAACCTTTAGGGGGTACCGCAGTTAGCATCTGGCGGTGATACTTTTAAAGTACACACTAGTAACTGTTGTCTTCAAAAACAAGCAAAAACTGTATCCAATCGGAAACAACATACTACCCCCTAACGTTCGATGATGTTTGTTTTTATTTACCCCCAAAAACTCTGAATACAAAACAGAAGCGTCGGGCTCACCCTATTAATAAAAAGACTAAGTAAAGACGCTTCAAAAAGTTTAAACTTCGGGGCATGATAGAAGGTACTATTTAATGTTCTTCTTTAAAGCAGTACCTTGAGCCATCGTCTTGCATAATTTCTAAAACGGCAGGATTTTTCTTTAGGAAATTGGTACCTAAGTATGTCAATTGGCGTGTTCCATAGTCTGTCCTTGACCGAGGTGTTACATAAAAACCATGATGAAGATTATATTGCGTACTACTAGGAAATGATGAGTCGAAGGATGAAGATAAGTCACGTATTATCTCATTGTACATGCGAACTGAAAGCTTGAATTGGATTAGTTGGGTAATGCTGAGAAAACGCTTGACGCTTTGCCGTCACCGGACGCTCTCATCTTCTTCTCGCCCTTAGTTACCTTTCTTCTTGCAGGAACCCTCTAACAAACCTTGGGATAATTCTCGTGTGCACGGTATATATGCGCAAAGTATACGGCTCGCTCTTCTAGCTTTAGAGAAACAAAGTATTCACTACTATCTTGAACCGTCGAAAGTCACAAAGCAGTCAAAGTTACTAGCAGACAAACCAACTCAGCTGGCTGGTATCAACTTTAGTCCATCACCCTCTTTAGCGTGCACTTTGCTGGTTGTTCTAACAAGTCGACTAGTTAAGCGAACAGAATACGTAATAGCGCCTTTGGCTTGCTGGTGCGTTTTTTAAAGCGTTGGGTTACGGTACCGACATTAGACGAACGCGAACACAAACATCGCTGCTTTAAGAAAGAACTAAAGCAACAACAAAATAAAACACTATACAAATGCATTTGGTCGTTTCCTGCATCTGTGCAGTGTGCGTTTTCTTGTTTGTCATTGCATCGTCTGGCGAATTCTCGTGGTCCGGCGGGCAGGCTCGTGAATTCCATGTATTTTTCGCGATGCAAATCTCTTTCCATTAAATGACGCGTCGGGGAAGAAAATGCATTTGTCAACGACGTGCCCTCTGGTGTACATTTTTCTTTACTCTGCACGCCTTTCTTTACATTTAGATAACGTTATGCAAAACATGTCTTTTTCGACTCGGACGCGGATTTTAATAAATGCCGGGGCGTGTCACCAGCAACCCCTCAAGCTGTGCTGCAGCTATGGTGCTCTGCGCGCGGAGTGCTTCTCTTTCCTTGCTCGATTCATCCTTTTTCTTTTTTTTTCCCCTACATCTTTTGTTGTTCATGAAGCTGGACGTTATTGCGTAACTTCCTCTATTCACATTTTCCGTATGCAGACTGGAACTTCTCTAGAAAATGTTTTATGGCCACCGACCGGGCGAGAGCCGCAGAGCGCCTCTTTCCGATGTTCGGCCACCTTCACGTTCTGACTGCCTTCTGTCATGCTTTGACTGCACGTGCACGCTCGAGCCTTACGAAATGCAGAAGCATTATCGAAGTTTGGAAGATCGCGCCGGAGGCTGGACAACTAAACAGCCTCCCTGCCGTTCTAATCCTGGCAGAGACCATAACCGAATAAAGGTAACCTGCGTATTCTATAGTGGAACCGAAATGGGCTACGTGACGGACATGGGTCGTAATGGGTATGCCATACACTTCTAAAATAAAAAAAAATGTTCCTCTTTATTTTTCCTTCTAATTTCTCGACGTATACTGGTCTAGGTGATTTCACTCTGGTATTACTGGATTAATGAAAAGTAATTTGTGTAAGTCTGTAGAAAGCACCGAGCCTAATTAAAGCATCTATTTGTTATCGTTCAGAGCTTTTTAATTTTCATGTACTTTATATAAGTTACTTTTTTTTTGTGAGTGCACGATGTTTTTAGTCTTCTTGGCAATGGTGATGAACACTTGCTGTACGGAACTATACTCTCCGAGCATAATCAAATTATGATTATTAATGTAACTTAAGGCTTAAAATATCCAGTTGTTTGAGAGATCAGAATCCATGCATAGTCACTGACAACTGAGAAAAAAAATTGACCGCATCTCCACGTGGTGAATGATGTTGATTGGGGCGAAGCTCTGGTGGCGCTTGTCTGCGTGGACGCTGAGCCGCAGCATGCCGAGCCTTTCGTTCGTTTTCATCCATGTCAGCAAGAGAATGTGTGGTATGGAACGTGGTTATATACGCATTTGAGCATTTGACCGCAGCGCCTTCTCGTCTATAAACGTTGAGCCAATGCAAGCAAAGTTTAACGCGATTATATACGCATTTGACCGCAGCGCCCTCTCCTGTATAGACGTTGAGCGGCTACATGCAACGCTTCATCCATGACATCCCCAGCTTTTGAGTTACTACCTCATCTCAGAGCCCCCTACTCGTCCCGCAGTCGTCCCCGAGTGGTTAAGGCGATGGACTTGAAATCCATTGGGGTCTCCCCGCATAGGTTCGAATCCTGTCGACTGCGCAAACATATTGTTTTTCATCTTTTTTTTTTCCTACACGAGCACGTGAGCTCACGAGCACGAGAACGAGCACCGAGCACGGGCACCGGACGCCGGACATACGGACATGGCTTTTTGACGCCTCGCGGCGCCGTTCCACTCCGTGACGGAGGCTTCGTACTGTTAGCACGAAAGCTCCGCAGTTGGGCGGCGGAGCCGAAGACGGAGTTTCCCGGGTTGTTGACGTCACGACATCCGTCCGCGGACTTCTCCTTCGTGTGGATACCCCTTTAAAGGTGTATCCACACGACGGACCGGGCCGCGGACCCATTGATCACGTGATGCGCGGCCCGCGGGCCGCCCGGCTGCAATGAGCATCCACACGGCGGACCAAAAGAGCAGACGACCGAGCGAACGGGCCGGTCTAACCCTCGACCTCACAGCTCCGCCAAACGCATGCAGCGAGCTGATTTGAGGCTATTTGTGAGGAGCCAAGATGGAGGTTGAACGAAAAAGACGTTTGGCCGCGGTGGCCTTGGCGTCGACCACTGATCTCTATGACAATTGCTGGATCGCGCTTCCCCGCTTGTTCGCTTCAGCGCGAGTGAAGCCACCGGACTTCACTCGCTTGGGATACGATTTGCGGTTTTGCTAGCCTTTTGCTGCTGTTTTCCAGCGTGCTTAGACACGTTTTCTACTCGTTCGTCGTCATTCGCCGAAGAAGTTTTTTAAGACTCTGTGTATTGTTGAGACTTGCCGTTGTGAACACGTGGAAAATTTTACGAAAGCGCAGTGTCGCAAGAAAAAGGCACAACTCGTCGAAAGCAAGGGTCTGGCGGCGTGTTCAAAGCTTCCTTGGCACGCCGACGTGCCGTGTCTCTGTGCCTTCGCGCGCTTGGATACCGACCAAGAATTCGAGGGCGTGTGAATGTGTTTAGCGAGTGCAATGTGCGTGAAGCCGTATGTGCCTCTGGATCAGCGTCTTACTTTACTCTGACGTCTGTATACTTCCGACCCTCGCGGTTTAGGAACGAGCTTAATCCAGAGTCCACTAGGGACGGAAGATGGGGGGAAGGTACGTCTTTTTTTCGTCCTTTGACGATTTACACAATACCGTGCACAACAGCTCCTAATCACTGATCAGTGCTGGCTCATTATCAACCTACTTAATTGCACTTGACGTTGAGCGCGGCTCGCCTAATTGTAATTGGTCAACAGATTGTACACGACCATATCGGCCGCGCTTCAAAGATTTTCATTCTCGCCGTCTTGTACTTTTGCTTTCGAAAACCCTCCTTGCTCCACAGCGTTGCCCTATTCGTGCTCCTTTTATTGATAGCAACTCACCGGAACAGCTGGACGATCCAGAACTCCGTGGCCGATATATATATATATATAAATGATCTAAAGGCATCTACGCGCCACACACGTTCAGAACTTTGGTGCGGCGTCAATTCTTGACCGGTATCCAAGCGTGCGAAGGTACAAAAATGCATCACTCGGCGTGCCAAGGAAGCTTTGATCATGCCGCGAGACCGGCGACACTTGTTTTCGCTTCACGCACATTGCACTCGCAAAACATATCCACACGGCGTCGATTCTTGGTCGGTATCCAAGCGCGCGAAGGCACAGAGACACGGCACTTCGGCGTGCCAAGGAAGCTTTGAACACGCCGCCATACCCTTGCTTTCGACGAGTTATGCCTTTTTCCTGCGACACTGCGCTTTCGTAAAATTTTCCACGTGTTCACAACGGCAAGTATCAACAATACACAGAGTCTTAAAAAACTTCTTCGGCGAATGACGACGAACGAGTAGAAAACGTGTCTAAGCACGCTGGAAAACCGCAGCACAAGGCTAGCAAAACCGCAAATCGTATCCCAAGCGAGTGAAGTCCGGTGGCTTCACTTGTGGGAGCGGGAAGCGCGATCCAGCAATTGTCATTGAGATCAGTGGCGTCGACTATTGAGGACGAGGAGGACTTAAGAAAACCGAAAATGGCATGCTGGATGAAGCCCTGGATGTGCAGGAAATATCTTGGTCTGCATAGTCAACTCTTTTCACCATGCCGCTACAGTGGCTTAAAGGGGGTAGTGTAACGAACGAAACCGGAGAAGCGGCACGGCGTTGGAAGACGGCCGCGGGTGGCGCTGGCGCTTGCAGCACCGTCGTTCCGGCTATGGCTCCGGCTTGGCCGCTTGGTCAGCTTGGCTCCGGCCAGCTCCGGCCGATTCGCAGCTGTCCACTACACCGTCGTCTGCTAGTTTCAGATTTTTATTCACGTTCAACACAAGTCATGTCGTTGGAAGTTCAATGGAAACAAATAATTGTTTTTGAGGTATTTATATTAGTTATGAAGCGTGTTAGGGTGCCTCTGTCTGCCGGCCGATTGAGGCACCCCAACGGAGCTGCGGATCGAAGCGCACCTGCACCGTCTTCCAAGGAGCGGCCGTTCCCGATGCATGGTGGAGGCTACGCGGGTAACTACACTACCCCCTTTAAGGCACTGTAATGCCGCCATCGTCGCACAACAAAAGGTTCGTCTTCTTCGGCTTCAACAGTTGGTGCCAAAAGAAAACGACTTTGGATTTGGATTCCAATCCAAACAACAAAAGTCAGCTTGTTGCCAGACTTAGCGCTTCAATTATACTAAAAACGCCGCGGTCGGCCGCCAAGGTCCGGGCGAGAAAAGTCGCTCGGCATTTGTCAGAAGCGCTTGCCGCGGACGCCGGCGGACCTCGAAGACCGTGACGTAAGATCACGTGATGCGCGGCCCACGGACCAAAACAGCAAATTTGGTCCGTCGTGTGGATACACCTTTAGGAGCTTAGCCCCTAAAAACAAAAGGCGTTACCAGTCTCGAAAATTCTCTTATCGCCAAGTAGCCAATAAACGTTCGGCACTAGCCGATGTGAAACGCCAAATAACCAACCACGATTGAAGAGGGCCACATACTAAGCCGCACCCTGCGCTTCTTGAGTTATCTCAACCTACTGGTGCACTAATACGATTCTAGCGTATTGCGTCGAGAGAAGAGCACTATTTCCGGATGGGCAAGAGGGAAAAAGGAATGACTAGGTACAGTGTCACCAGATTTATACGGAACACGGGAACTGATTGTTTTCTCGTGGCAGGGTGTTCTAAAGGAAGATTAGCCACATGTCCTTGACGTAGCGATTCGGGATAGTTTGTTGAAAGCGTTACTTTGCTGCCTCCAGGACAAAGTGTCTATGAGAGAAAAAAAAACGGTTTGCATTTTCCGTATAAGGTTTTCTACCTGTGATTGTGTGAAGCTCTGCTCGATTTGACTGTATCGCTACGACCTCTGGGTTCAGCGGCTGTGGTATCACTTTTAAGCAACACGAATTCGCAAGAACAAACAGTACACAATATAGAGTTTTAAAATAGTAGGCCCCACGCTTCTGGGTATCTAAAACAGCGTGGGGCGTCGCACCCCGCATGTAGAATGGGAAACCCTAGCCTTTGGAGGACCCTGGGCTTCCGGGCCCCTTATTTAGAAATCTTCATACTACCCAGTGCCAACGGTA
>JABSTQ010000110.1:0-25221 GCA_013358835.2 Ixodes persulcatus | reverse complement strand
ATTTAGAGTTGTGTCAGGTCACCTTGGCCTGCATTGCCGTGAATGCTGCTGTACTCCCGTCTTCGACAAGTGTGAAGGGATTAGGAAACATAAAGACAAACTCACTCGAGAGATCATTGAGGCGCGGGAGATTGGAAAATTGGGAGAAAACTGTGTCAGCACTCCTTCAATATGCTTATCCGAAAAGGAATGTGGCTTTCTTGACACACAGTGACAGCGCATAGCGGTGGCTAAGGAGCACGTGGCGTCCATTACTTGTATTTTATCTTGATTTGTGTGTCATGACGTTATAGTATTTATACTTCATGTTAGCATGAAGAAACTTTAGTTGTAAGTCAGCGCCTTGTTCGTCTACCTTCTTATTCTTGTCCGTGTCCCTGCGCTGTTTTAATTTTTAATCTTCTCTTACAGGAATTCAATACCTTTACCTGTTAAATGAACTGCCGGGCACTTATGCCTTGATCATCTCTCGTTGCAATCTGATGTTGAGTGACTCGTACGATTCTCTCGCGATCTTATCTCTTAACTTCCCCTGAGTACCTGTTTGTTTGTTTTTTTCAGTTCAGGGACACGAGGGCATCTATCATAACGAACAGCAAGTTTCCCTAAAGTCCCTTGATACTTCTTTTACAAGAAACGACAACCAATACAAATGACGAAGCACATTCCGCTGGAACAAACTGGCGGCATTCAGTTCAGGCCTCTGCCGTGAGCCGCCATTCGCTTCCTAAAACCTGCACCGTCACGCAGTCGGCGCTTCAAAGAATGTCGCTACTTGTAAGAAGCTCTTATCTAGGGACTTTAAGTTGCCCGAGGAGAATTACCTTGCTGACATCGCGTGCTCTCGTGCCCTCTCATTAGGTCTGTTCGATTCGGCCAGAATGTTCTGAACTATAGTTCTGTCCGAGTTCACACGAGTGCAGGAGTCGTGCAGTGGTGGCGCAGAACCAGTGCAGCCGCCGCGCTAGGACTGGCGCTGTGATCGGCTTTCCAAGCGGAAGCGCTGGGTGTCGTCTGCATCTGTTGGCTCTTGTTTCTCAACGCCAAGTTGTGTGCTACATTTAATTAGTCGCGGTTCGATGAGACCATTCATGTTTCCCTAGTTTTAAAGTATAATAACGGAATCTTTTTTGTGAATATTTTTTATTCGAGTGTACTAAAAACGTTTTCTACACGACATGTGTTTCTGTCTGCATTTTTAACGGCCGTTTGGTTCCAGTCGTTTCCATAAGCGTTCGTGTCCTTCGAATTCATTTAGCAATAGTAGATTCATTCCAAGTCTCTCGAGTTTCGCATTTCGACGATAGGTTCGCGGCATCAGGATGATTTTGCATCGGGAGTCACCGGCGGCAGCGCGCAGTCGGTAGCAGTCACCTCGAAGACGAAGCGCTGACGATAGCGTTTTGGCCAAGACAGGTATCGACGGTAACTTTGGCGTCAAACTGAAGCGTTTATTCTGATTCTCAAGAAAGACCTGCGTGGAACTACCAAGCCAATGCCGATTCTCGGCGTTTTTCCCAGGCCCGTTAGTGGGCGTCCCCAGATACCAGCGGACAAAGCATGCAGTATTAAGCTCAGCTACGGGGCATGCGAGGGCCGATGTACTAAATCAGAGACCTCTGCAATGTATCGGAGTCATCAGTATGCATCCAAGAGCAACTGAAGGTTGGGACTATCAAGAGTGCAATACCTTCCCGTGTCTGTAAGGAAGAATTTTAACACTGTGAATTTAAACATAGCATCAAAAAGAAACAATTTACGTGAGCCAATATTTCAACACTTACCACAGGGAGCCAAACCTACGCGAGCAGGTGCCGAACACGCTTTCGGAGTATCATAATCAAGCAAATTCCTACCCTCGGTTACGATCTCAATTCCGCGTCCACCGCGGGTACGTTATTATCATAAATGAGAGGAAATGCAACCTCCCCATCGGCGTTATTGTTAAACATCGCAGACATTTGAGCAAGAGCTGCGAAAAATGGCACCGCGAGCAGAGACGGACGAGGAGTGTTGTCTGCTATCGCCATCTGCTCTTGTCGTCTGCTTTTGCACGGACGCTGAACTGACTCCGGAGCCGGTGCAAGATTTTGAGGAACTCCGTCTGAACTCGTTCGAAACTGCATGATGAATCGAACGCACCAGTGCAGCGGCCGTGCAACTTCCGGTTGAATCGAATGCACCAGTTCCTGCACTGCTGAACTAGTTCAGCCAGTTCAGGCGAATCGAACAGACCTATTGACGCACCTGCACGTTTCGTCAATTTAGGTTGCGTCATTGACGCAACTTAAAAAAAAAAAAAAGTGGCGTTCCGTTTTGATGTGCCGGTAGTGTTTTCGGTCCCAGAAAAGATGTCTGTAGTCTTTGCCTAAAAATATAAAAACAAAAAAGATGAAGGCGATGGGTCCAAAAAGAAACACTCTGAGCAGTTCGTAGATTGCCCCTCCTCGGACGTGTTTGAGCTTCCTATGACTTGCGGTGAAGCCTGCGTAGGTCAAACGGGCAGGTGCATCAATGACAGGGCACGAGAACACGCGCTGTTAGTAAGGAATTTTCCTTCGGGCAACTTGGCTATTCATTGTGATAGATGCCCTTGTGCCCCTGAACTGGGGAAAAAAATTCTGGGGAAGTTAAAAGATAAGAATGCGATAGAATTGTACGAGTCATTCAACATCAAAGTGCAAGCGGATGACGGATACATAAGTGCTCGACAGCTAATTTGCCTGATAAAGAATTTGAATTCCTGCTTGAGAAGCCCAATTGTTTGTATCAATAGTTTGTGTTGCTTCAATAAACAATCAGTTGAAAGTAGTGCTTGTGCTGTGTCTCTTACTTTCTCTCGCTGTCTTGCGGTGCTTATTTTCGAAGGAGTTATGTACGAACTAGATCATCTGTCACTGCTGAGTACCATTAAATTTCACGTGATGGTAACGTATGTTCCGTGTGGTCTCCTCGAGGGTGACCGGAACTCCACCTGATCAAGCGATATTGACGAGCGACCCACACTTTTTAGTCAGGTAACTTCAATACTTAAAACTTTGATTCTGAAACGCGTCACCTACAGGTGCCTAAAGGTGCCCAGTAATTTAAATTGAATCTTACATAAAGGCCTCACGTATTTGACACGCTGCCTAATCATCCTGCATTTCTGGCAATGTCCTTACGTCGCCTTTGTTTTATGTTACATGGCGAACAAAATAATTTCAGTACACGTACACCTTCAGTCTCCGGATCAACCACGCCTTGTTGCCTATCAAGTTGTTATTGAAGCTTGAAGGGCCACTCACAGGTCAAAATTACATTTTTTTTTATATTATTCAAAATGAACGAAACATATGCCAGGACATTAGCCTCAAAATTCTAAACTTGGAAGCTCAGTATTTCTTAAGTAAAAAAAACAATTTCCCGAAGCCAATTTTGAAGTTCTCTCGCGATCCGCGCCAGTACAGTCTCGCCAAAGATTGAGTCGTCCTGCAACTCAAGTTTCCCTCACGCCTCCGAACCGTCCTGGCTTGAAGTGTAGTGTTTGCCCACGTCCCGCGATCAACCGCTCTCCTCTGTGCGCGCCACCTATCGCTGCGAGCAGACAAGGCTCTAGTTTCGAGTTTGCAGTTTTTTTAGGGCTTTTAGGGTGGGTTCTTTTGACTGCTCTCAAATACATATCAAAGTTGATTTCAAATCTAAAATTGTACATTTGGCCGTTTATCGCAAATTAAAGAATGTCAAACAAATTGTAATTTTAACTCTTTTTTTTAATTATGATACATGGGAATGTACGAAACCTATTCATTGACTATTTAATTAAAATTGACGCCCAGCCCTAGTTATAACTAGTCCCCGAGACATCTGTGCTTTGGATAATTCGGACCACCGGCGGTTCTCCCGTGTACATGTTGTAAAAATACAAATAAATATTACGACAACAAGTGTGCGTGAGTTAATAATAATAATAATAATCTTTATTTCCAGACAGACATGCCTCTAAAAAGCCGCGGCAAAAGAGCACAAAAAAAGACGGCACAGAAACTTAAAAGTGGTTACGTCTGGGAATGCGGAAGCATTGTAATCCCTTTGGTGAAATGTTTTCGTCATGCATTAAAGGTCTTTCTGCACATTCGGTGTGTGACGCGCGGGAGACAGCGCGCTCATGTTATACACTCGTGACGTGGTGCCACCTCCTCCCCATTGGCTGCACCGTGACGTGCCCAATAACGCACGCACTGGGCCACACCTTTAGTCAGCCAGGTGGCTGCGATGTGACGTGTGCAATGACGCACACCTCTAGTCAGCCGTAACCGTGGAGCCGCCGAAGCGTGCTCGTCTCGCACCTTGGAGGCCCGGGTTCGATTCCCACCCTGACCGAAATGTACCAAAGTTTCTTTCCAAAGGCATTAAATTATTTTGTTTACAGGAACCTCCGTGAGACATTTGACGTCGATCCGAGCATTATTACGTGCTTCTACTCTTTGCGTCGACGACCACTTTTGGTACCATCGTTCGGTCACACCGCCGACGACGCCGGATTTTCGCGTGATGGGACAAATAATCTTCGCGCATTAAAACGGCTTATGACGAGGCCATTAGCCCTTTTTTTTACAGCAGTCAATGGTGTGCAGGACCAGTGTGAGCAAAAAATGAAATTGTACAAAAAATTATCAAGTTGACATATTAGCTAAGCATCGTAATCAAAATAATTATTATCAACGTCATCAAAAGTTTCAAATAGAAATTATTCACGTTGACATCATGGAGATCACATTCATTAATACACAATGTCAGCGTTAGTGTAAAATTTTCCATTTCTGTTGCATTAGAACAGAAAATATGTATAAAGATACATTTAAGGCATTGGTGTATTTTTTCACATCCAATTATCAATAGACTTAATTAATAATGAAAAAATATCAGAATCACTATAAAAACATTGAAATGTGCTACCCATTCGCGGAACAATTTTTAAGTTTAGGTCACTGGGGCTAAAAATACGCTTTTACCGTTTTCTTGAATATGCAGATTCCTCTACTTTGGCGTACTATTTCCACAATATTGGGGTGTTTATTTATGAGGTAAGATAATCGGTTATCAAGTTTATTCAAAATATCATCAAAATAATGAGTTATATAAAGTGTCCCTCTGAATACCCGTCTTGAAAAAAAGAGTCTGCTATTACTCGTTTTATCATAGATCAAAATGCAGTCGAAGACTATAAGGTACACAAGCACAAACGCGCATACTGAAAGCGCAAGACCAGGGTTCATGGTTTGCACTCGATTGCTTTAAAGGGGTACTGAAGCGAAATTTCAGCGCTCATTTTCTTGCTTGAATGTGTTGCATGTTGCACCCTAATCTCAAAAACACCAGTCTTCCGTTGAAAGGCACAAGAAAACTAATTTTAAAGCTAAATAAACGATCTTCCAATGTGCACCTGGTGGATGCATGCGGAGCCTATTTGGGAGGTAGTCTAGCAACGTTGTGGAATCTGCTACGTAGTCGTGACGTAGCAGATTCCTCTGGAGCAGCGCCGCTCTTTGGAAGTACGCTCAACTGTTTAAAGTCACCTCGGCCTGAACGTGTTTGCCCCTTTTCGAATGAATGCGAAAGCTTGATAATGTGGATGCTTGGGCAAGCTGGTAATTCATGCTTGGATGGAACAGCGCGGGTGAACAGTCACACTCACATGCACACAAGAAGCAAACAGACCCGCAGCGCTGACTTTCAACTCAGTTCTATATTTCTTCTTCCTCAAATCTTCTTCTTCACCTTTGCCGTTAATGAGAACAATTTAAATTGTTACACACCAGAGACCAAATAGCCAATACACATTAAAAATAACTAATAATTAAATAAATCATGCAAAGACAACTAAAGAAAATAATACTAAAAAATTAAAAATTAAATGTAAAAATTAATAAAGCGAAAAATTTCTCATCACTCTTGGTGCTTTGATGATATCTCTAGATAAACCAATAGAACCCTTTCAAAAGTCAGAGTCACCTTGTGGCAGTCCCATGAGCTCCAATATTGCCGCTCTAATGGCGGGGATAGAAGATCATGCTCGGCTAAATCAAGCACCCTCCATTTCGTGAGTCGAAGGTGACGTAAGGGGACCAACACCTTTTCCCCTTTCTGCTCTATGCTTTCAAAGACGTTCGCATTCTCTGGTGCGGAGAAGCTGTGTAGTGCCGCCATTAAAGCGTCGGGTTTGGCTCTGCACAGGGTGGGTAGACTGACTTTCGGGAAGGGTCTATTCCTTCTTTGACAAAGCTACGGATGATACACTAACACATTGTTTGTCCAACCTGGCTTTGTCGAAGAAGCTTTGTCAAAGAAGGAATTGGTTTATCTAGAGATATCATCAAAGCACCAATAGTGATGAGAAATTTTTCGCTTTATTATTTTTTTTAATTTAATTTTTAATTTTTAATTTTTTGTATTATTTTCTTTAGTTGTCTTTGCATGATTTATTTAATTATTAGTTATTTTTAATGTGTATTGGCTATTTGGTCTCTGGTGTGTAAAAATTTAAATTGTTCTCATTAACGGAAAAGGTGAAGAAGTTGAAGATTTGAGGAAGAAGAAATATAGAACTGAGTTGAAAGTCAGCGCTGCGAGTCTGTTTGCTTCTTGTGTGCATGTGAGTGTGACTGTTCATCCGGGCTGTTCCATCCAAAAATGCGAAAGCGCGAAAGTCAACCAGACGCCATGATGGACTCGTTGAGGCAGGTCGCGGGGTTGCTCGTGTGACTTTGCTGTACACTTCAAAGCCGCTCACACGACAGGTGAAACGCCCGTCACCCCGCGGGCACTTCCAACGGCTCGGTTGTAACGCGCTGACGGTATTGACACCACTACAACGCTGACAACGCCACCAGCGGCAAAGCTCATAACCAAGCCTGTCTTGCCACGTCACGGATGCGGGGAGTCTTTTTTGTTGTTTTTGTTTGCGCCGGATATCCCATGACGCATCGCGCCCTCCGCTCGCTTCTCTTCGAGCGCTCACTCGAGTGCACCGTTTGGAACGAAAAATATAGCCAATCGTTCAAAATACAAACGTGCGATTATGAATTACGGTTATTATCCGTCATGCTTGACCCATTTCCGAATGAAATTTGAATATTTCAATTTTTGCTTCCGTACCTCTTTAACCGATGGCATAAACGGACTAAAAGACGACGAGTTCCGTGACGTGGTGTTTTTTGACTCAGCTTGATTGGCCTCATTGACCTGTCAAGTCGGCTGCGCTCTTACTTAGAGCGAAAATGAATTTAAAGGTTTATGTCGTGCAAAAGCTCTTCCATTCACGAAATGCTGACAAGACATGTCTTACAGGCCCGTAGCCAGGGGGGAGAGGGGGGGGGGGGGGGCCTAGGGACCCGCCCACCCCCCTTTCCCTTTTGAATTTCTGGTGAGGGGGAGGGGGGAAGGCAGTTCCAAGACGGCTTCGCGGATGTCAAGCGAAAGGCTCTCCTTTTTTCTCGCTTTTTAAAAACGCGTTGGTATGAGCTATGTACATGCACACGCAGGCCCACCGGTTGAAGTACATAGCCTCAAGATTTGACACGGATGTAGTTTTCACATGCAAATCGAGGCTGGGAGACCTGTAAAAGACGGTAATCAGAAATGGACTCGATCCAGCCGTTTTGCTGCACCAAGAAACATGCTAACAGGCTCACCGCGTGCATGACAAGACTGAGTTGAACTTTCCAGGCCCATGTCCTGTGGCATTGATTGCATCGGTCAAGCGGGTCGCTGCGTAAACGACCAGCTACGGGAGCATCAAAAAGAAGTAGAGGACGCCGCACCCAACAATCAACACTCGATGGGCACGCAGACGGAAAAGTCGTGACTGCGCTTTCGACTCACGACGATGCTGGTAAATGTTCGTGAACGCGTCGGGAGGGAGATTATAGAAGCGTTTCGAACGGTGACGAGCCCGCAAATCATACGCTCATTGTCTCGTTTGCTCAGAAAGATCTCGGGTCCCTGACGGGTCGACTGGTGCCATTTTACCCCTAAATCACCCCCCCCCCCTCTTCCAATGGTTGGCAGTCGTGGCCTCAAAAAATGCCCCCCCCCCCCCCCCCCAACTAAAAAAAAAAAAAATCTGTCTAAGGGTTTGATGATTTATATATATTCTTTAACGTTTGATAACATTCTTCACCGATTGATTGAATATATTTTTAATTCTTTAATGGATAAAACAATGGCTACTGACTTGTGAGCCTTGTGAGCCTCTAAGGAAATCGCTTTGCCAGCCCTGCAGCGCGGAACAAAGCCAGTATCAAAGAACAAAATTTTCCCAGCTTGGCACTCTCGCTCGGGTAGATGAGCTAGCTGGGCTCCGCTTCTGGGTGAACTGGGCACTACCACTGTCACGTTTCCTGGCAAATGTGTCAGAGAGAGCACGCTCTGAGCGCTGAACGTGCACGGGCGAGCAGCAGAAAGGAGGAAATTAAGAGCAGAAGAAGAACATCCCTGCCACGAGCCAGTTTTCTGGCCACACGGATGAGTGCCGCCATCTAGCGGTTGAACTAATGCCTTGTTCAATATGGCCGCCGTGGGACCGCCGCCTTAAAGCTGCGATGCAACAATTTTTGAACTTTGCGAAAATACGGCTTAGAGCTAAACCCTGACATTAATGACCTATGAAGCACGCGTTCGTTTTTCACGACAGGCGAATAGAAGTAACAGAAAAATCTTAAAGAAAAACGAGCAGCGTTCTACCCCTCAACTCGCCACCAGAACAAGCGACCAAGGGGTCTGGAGCCGATTATATGCCGCCAACGTTGATCATAGCCAAGCTCTTGGATTTCTAAAGCACAGGACACGCGTTGGGTTCCATAGATTGTTATGGTTCGGCTATTGTCGTCATTGGAGCGATAGGACACGGGCCACTACCCGAATGCTTCTCGAACTATTGATTATCACGAGCCCAAATCGAGTGCTCACGCGCAATGCTCGGGTCCAATCTCTTAGCCGCATCCGAATACGAATGAACTTGTAGTCTGCCGTATTTTATCGGGCATCGCAACTTTCGCAAGTAAACTGCAACGAGAATGTGCCCTTCACTGTACAGTGAATAGCACATTCTCGTTTGCCGTTGACTTGCACGGCGTA
Organism: Ixodes persulcatus; assembly: GCA_013358835.2. Taxonomy (NCBI): domain Eukaryota; kingdom Metazoa; phylum Arthropoda; class Arachnida; order Ixodida; family Ixodidae; genus Ixodes; species Ixodes persulcatus. Next base: position 16,104 of record JABSTQ010000110.1, on the reverse strand, counting down.
TGCGACGATTAGCGCTTCGTCATGACTGGTTGCATATTCGTGGCAATCAACACTGAAAGAGATCGAGAGAGAACTGTATACGTACAGTTCTTTCTCGATCTCTTTCATGTCGATGGCCACAAGGATGCAACCAGTCATAACGAAGCGCCAACCCTCGCAGACGCCTTGATGAAGTTATATATATTAAGGGGCTTTGAAACCGATTGTGTGCTACTTACAGATTGACCGGGCCCGAGTTAGAAATATATGCTTACGCATCTCTTTCACGCGATTTCTGCTTCGCATTGTGGTAGCGTCTCGAATGTATAGGCCTCGAATTTTTTCTGAGGAGCATCTTCAACTACTTTCTTGATCAGTGAACAGAAGGCCGCCATTAGTACGACACATATTTTCAAATAAAGATAGCGAAAAAAGTGGCCAGACTCATTATCTGCAAGGGTGTATTACACTGCAACACAGTAATAGACACTTTTAGTTGGGCGTACGCAACGAGCTTGCGTACGCAGGAACGTTGCGGGCCGCGAGTGCGCCTGCGCAGAACGTTCTGTGCAGGCGCACTCGCGGCCCGCAACGTTCCTGCGTACGCAAGCTCGTTGCGTACGCCCAACTAAAAGTGTCTACACTCTAAAAAAAGGGGGTGTAGACGTTACACCCCTTGTCACATATACGACACCCCAAAACTTCAGTTGGATGTACAGCGCACTGACGTTGTACCGACGCTACCAAATTTCATGAGCGGCTGGATAGCCGAGTTGTACAACTCATTAAAATAGTTAATGTAAGTGTGACTGACTGCAAAAAAAAAAAAGTTATCGGGGTTTTCTAGGCTCAACTGCAAAACCTGCGTGTTTTTTTTTTCCTGTAGACTTTGATACGTACTTTAGCTCTTTAATATGTCATATCCCACTGTCATCAACCCTCTCGCAAAAGTTGGGGCAGTCAGTTCGACGTCAGCGCGCTGTACGTCGAACTGAAGTTTTGGGGTGTCGTATATGTGACAAGGGGTGTAACGTCTACACCCACTTTTTTTTAGAGTGTAATATCTTGTTCAGTGGTGTTGCGTGTGAGTATACTTGGGTCCCACTAGTGCCACACTCTAAAAACAAAAGGTTATCACCTTACACACTTTTGTCCCATATGATATAATGCACGCCAAAACTTCATTTCGACGTACAGCGTACTATAGTCGAGCAGACGGCCCCAAATCTTACGAGGGGCTTGATAACGGTGCGATATAACTTTTTTAAATAGCTAAAGTACGTATCAAAGACCACATAAAGAAAACACAGAGTTTTTACAGTAGGGCCAAGAAAACCCCGATTATGTTTTTTGTAGTCAGTAAAACGTACATTAGCTATTTTACTAAGTTGTACAGCACGGCTATCAAGCCTCTCGTGAAAGTTAGTACCGCCAGTTCGACGTCAGTGCGCTGTACGTCGAAGTGAAGTTTTGGGGTGTATTATATGGGACAAAGGGTGCAAGAATGCACCCTTTTTTTTTTGGAGTGTGCAGTAAGCGCGTGCAGTGAAAAACATTCCAAGCGAATATCGTTGCACGGCCGCCTTAAGCTGTGGAGAAGGTACACTAGACTTTAGGTTTGAGAACATTGCATATCGGACGAACAGACAGAATGCAACCCGACTCAGAGGTGAGGTGAACAGGTTCAGCCTTTCTTTCATGTCTCGTGCTCAAGGGGGTCGCTGCTCGCCGGAGCGCTCAGTGGCCCACCGGAATGCGACACATGAAAAGCATGAAAAGGACTTCTCTCTCTGCTCGCTGACCGCCAGAGTCGCTAATCGCCGGCGGTCAGTAGACAGAACACCACACTTTGAGCGTACGTTAGTGTAAGTATATAATATTTGTGACGATCGCGAGTTCCGAGAAGGCCGGTGTTTCGCGAAGCCGGGGTGTGACAATGACGTGTTCCGAGAATGACTGCCTCGCGGGGCCGGTGAGTGGCAGAGCAAGAAACAGCACGCCTGCAACCTTGGAGGGACCATCCGGGCTTTCCTGCATTCCGTGCTCGTCGGGAACAATAGGACAATCGAGGGAAAAGAGAGGGAGGGCCCACTCAACGGCCGTCGGTGGGGATTCGGCGGGAAACCGGGGAAACTAGATGGATGAGCGCGTCGATCGAGACTTGACGCGTGGTCAGCGGCCGGCCGAAAGGAAACAAGGAAGGAGTGCGGTGCTGAGTCCTGGGGTGGCAACTGCATGACGAACGCCTTCCACGCAAGTGCCACGAACGGGGTCGCCGTCTCCCGGAGCCGATGAGGCAGCAACACGCAGCATGCAACAACACCCGATCGTGATTGGTGTTACACAATCTGACGCAAGAGCCACGACTCATCGCCAGTCAGCCAGGACTTTACATGGGAGCCCCGGTCTGCCTGCCACTGCGGTGTCCCGAACGCCTGGACAAGTAGGTTGTCAACGGAGCAGTGAGCCCTAAAGTGTCCGACCCTCCCTCCAATTTCTTAGTATTAAACTTGTATCTGTTCGCCGGTCTCCTCACACGCTGTCGCCCAAAAGGAATCCCGGAACCAGGGTCGGGGTTACCAACCGTCACGTATGGTATATTTTAAGTTTACAAAAAGCGTGCTTTTAGTATTCGTCAACCTACTAGATGTACAGTTTCTGTCGCAGGGGTTAATTTTCGGGGTTCATCAGTATTTACCGAAATCACAGAACCCAAGTTTTAAACCCCTTGCCGATACACTTTAAGCAAGTACGACATCGATTTTTTTTTTTTGTAGGTATTGCGAGCTGGGAAGTTCCCTTTTACAGCGTCTGGTTACCGAAGCGTCACGTGGTTGTTCCTTCCTTTAGTTTCGGTATGGCGGGCTCTAGACTTCATAACATCACCCTGAAATAGCTCCAAGACGAATTTCGTGTTCAGGCTTCTAACAACCGTTATAATATATTTGGACTACGGTCAACACAAGACCCTTTCCGTCTGGTCTGGTCACTTCGATAACTATTGTCATCTAAGAGTATATCATCGGTACATGGCGGCCTATCGATGACTGGCGAACGATGAATTTGAAGACAGGCACCGTGGCGGAGCCTGAACATCCCGGAAGTTAGTTTCCTATATTGTTATTAGATCAGCAGCGCAGTTGAGGGTGCCATGTAAATCCTTGACATGGCCATTTTTGTCACGCCCCAGACAGCGCATGACATTAAAATATGGTAAATTTTATCCAGAGTGCTACTCACCTAAGCTCCTCACACTGAGTGTCAGTTTCTTGACACCATCGAAACTCAAACAAAAAGAGAAATAAGTGCACAGCGAAGAACACCGCAACTTTAAGACGAATAGGCACCAGATTTCAACGGCGCCTAGCATAGAAATGTGTAGACTGATATTTGAGAAACTGGATAGCACTAAATCGCAACTGGAAACCTGGAAACTTCAGAAGCATGGCACAAAATTTGTGAAAGGGTCTATTAGGCAATTTGAATGTGCCGGATAGTTTTTCAAAACTTATTCTCCTTCGCTGGTGAAACACCCTGTAGTTTGTTTTGATTTTCAAGCATCATGTGGAAATCGGAAGAGATACGTTTCTTTCCTGTTAATTATTAATTTTAACATACGATCCCTAGAACTAACTTCCGGGAAATAATCTTAATCGATACAAGATTGAGGCTTCCTAGTTAAACAGATCATATTTGCCCCTACAGTATTTTTTCCATGCCGGAAAAAAAAAACGTTCTGTTGAATCTACCCGGAACTCCTTTGTGTGAAACCGGACGTCATGCGTTTGGTGATGTGAATACAATTGTTGCAAGCCCCACGAGTTCTGCAAACCCGCGTGAAATAGAAGCGTAAAAGCCAAGAACATAAAATCCAAAGAGCATATCCAATTTTGCTCACATTCTGTACACGTCATAGCAGCTGTAATGGAGAAAGCGTTCTGCGTACTTGTTACTTTGCTTGCTTCGATGCTCCTTCACATTGGATCATCATATGCCCGTAAGATCATTTGTTATCTTACCAACTTTAGTAAAGCGACTGTATAGTACACCTGATAACTTAATAAACGCAGGCTGTGACGAGATCTTCTAGTTTATCGCTACAGCAGCCTTTGTTTGACATTTTCCCCTTGTTTGAACAGACGGCGGGAATAGCATGCTAAGCCCCACAACTAGATAAGTTTTTTGTTTTGTTGCTTAACACTTTTCTATTTTTTTCTGGATGGGCACACTTAACTACAGTTACCCTAAGCCACAGTTACCACACTCATAGCATCCTCTATAGTCTATACTGACAAAGCCTGGCAGATTGCACGAGAAGTGGCCGCCCAAATTGAAAGGTATACAGCGGCAGACAAGGGATGAGAGGAGAGCCACGTGACGGGCGTCCCGCTGCGGCGAGACGCCGAAACACACTTCTTCCGAGCGGTGGAATGTCCGCTCGTGCTCCTCGCGTTCCTCGCGCTACCGCCCCTTTCGCGCCGTGTTTGAAAACCAAGTTTCGGGTCCTCGCCGCTGGAAACGCTGCGCGCTCACTACAAGCTCTGCGAGAAATGCTCTGTGCTACCAGATCCTCGCGCTCCAAATCTGCGACCGGGCACTCTATAGCTCCGTCTTCGAACTGCCAGACTTTGTGAGTACATAGAGGAGGCCATGCCACACTATACTCTGGGACAACGCTCGGCGCCTATGCAGTCAAAGCCATGGGCGCACGTTCGCTTGCGAATCTTGAGCGCCCATCAAAGTGGTGCGCGCGCACTCTTCACTTCTGAATTAGCTGTCCGAGAGTATTAGCGGCGAGATGTTTTGGTGGCACCCTCCTATGGTTCCCCTTTGTGACGTCATTACCTTGCAAACAACAAGTTCGATGGTGTTTGTAAATAGCATGGTGGAAGCTTGAAATCATTGCGCTCTCAAAGGAACACTGCCAACACCGTCAAAATTAAAGTTCTTTCATTCCTCTTATTTCCGTCGATGATAAATCCTTTTCTGACGTCATAGTCAGCGTTCGGCCAATCGTGAAAGGCCGACCACAGCGACGCTTTCGGTCGCGCACGTCGCCAATAGCGCAGTTGTGGTGAAGCGTAACTGAAGTCAAAGACGGCTTGACTGCGGTTCAGAGTGCCCGTGTAATGTCTTTGTTACACGGGCACCCTTAACCGCTGGTAAGTCACCTTTAATTGCTGTTGAGCCTGATCCACATGGTGAGACTTTACTTGCGATTTCGCAATTGCGACGTCGCTCGTGCGACAAAAAAAGAAAAGATAGAAAGCATGGGTGAAGCTTTGGTGCCCGACGTCGTAGTTGCGGATTCGCAAACAAAATCGAACCATGGGAATCAAGCTTTACGCGTCACCAGAGTAACTACACTGTACTCTCGGATAGACATTTTAGAGCTGAAGAATGCGCGTGCAAAGCTTTGATGGGCGTTCAAGACGATCAAGCGCACGTGCGCTCAAAGCTCTGACTGCATAGCCGCAGAATGTTGTCCGTAAGTATAAGGAGTATTCACTGGGCGCCATATTTGTGGGTGCTGTCTAGAGCGCATGCTCACAACGAGCCCCCATTAATAGGCTGCTAAGACCGGCCATTTTGACGGTGTGGAATGCACGTTGCAAAAGAACCCTGGAAGCTAACCATCAGCACGCGCTCAGAAGTCGCGCCCACAGCTATGGCCGCCAGTGAATACTTCCTATAGGCCTTTCCAAAAACGAGCTTGTGGCCGGTGCCATTTTGAGCGTTCGTGCGTATGGCGCGTGCTTTGCTCGCTTTACGAAGCGACGAACACGCACGTGCTGGGCTGTGAAGATCGCACGCTGGACTGTGATTTTGTAAACATTGAAAAGGTCTATAGTGTGCTAACTGTGGTTGAGCGTAACTGTAGTTACGTGTGCCCGTGTATAACAAGGGTATCAAAATGCATATCGTAACTTGACGTCTCAGAAGCAGTAAATATTTAGGGTAAAACTTTAGTCTAAAGTAAACTGTAGGGGCGAGATTTCGTACCTCCAGGCAAGGTGTAGGGCGCCTTTGAACTGTTTTCAACTACACATCGAAGCAGATACATAAACGAAATTTTATATTGCGCCGTTTATCACATATTAAAAAATATATATACGTAATTTTGACTTAAAAAATATTATGCATGGAAATAAGCGAGACCGATAAATTGATTAATTAATCGATTAAAGGGTGGCGAGGAATCGGGTTAAAAATGTTACCCGGCGGCCAGCCCTAATTTGGGTAGACATACCTCGCTCTAGCCATTGTAGCAATTCATGATGTTTAAACTGTGTCCATACTGAAGGTATGGACCGGTGTTTCCGTTTTATTCTTACGCTGATGATGACGTTTATAATGATAATAATAATATTAATAATTATTATTTTTATATGTCTTGTTTTTGTATACCCAGGGTTTTTTCAGTGTTGCAATGATTGTATTTTTCTTCAACGTAGTTATTGTCCCTCTAGCCGATGTTGCCGGGCCAAGTCATACAAGTCGGGTACAGACTTCGACGGGCCTGTTTTTGACTGTTTGACAGTAAGATATTATTATTATTATTATTATTATTATTATTATTATTATTATTATTATTATTATTATTATTATTATTATTATTATTAAATTCCCAAAGTCAACATTATTTTTCTTGAATTTGATTTGTAATATTTCTTTTTTTATATTTTCGCTATATCGGATTAGCCCTACAAGTCCTTGAGGCCTTTGACGAACTTGCGTTGTGCCGTGGATATGGTTCTCATTTTAAAATAAACTAATATTAATATTATTATTATTATTTCCTTCGCATAAAAAGCAGTAGCGCCCGCCGCGTCTCATGCACACCCTTTCTTGTCTTATCGGCTGATATGGGCATCAAGCTACATTTAAAGATGAAATAAATTACACTAGATTCTATTTATCTACACGAAACGGACGTCATGTTTGAGGCGGCATTTTGTGAAATTGGTGGACAGGTGGCGCGTTCTTTTAAAAATAGGTATGCGCGACATAATAGACGTGTTGCAAAAACGTGCAGCGCCGCCCGTGGCTTCGAAAGGAACGGCGGGAGCGGTATGTTTAGAACAGATTGTAGCAGAGAGAGAAAGACAGATGGCGTTGAAGAAAGAAGAAAGCGTTGGTTATTAATTATGCGCCCGTTCGGAGTCCTGTTACCGTCGTTCAGACGACGGAGGTAGCGCCAGGACACGCGTGCGAGTGCAGGTGAGCAACTGCGCTGCTCCCTCTCTCTCTCTTTCTTTCTTTCCCTCCCTTCGGTATTATGCGGTAGATGCTGCGGGGGCAAAGAGGACTGTAGACGACTTCGCGCGCAATAGTGCAGTTAAAAAAAAAATTTATACTAAGAGGGATAATAATTGCGAAAATCGGGGACAGGTTAAGAGTTTGGAGGAAGCTCCTCCCACCCCTTTCCACTTTATAGCAGAGCGAACGCTGGAGCTCCAGAGTTCGATCTACTGAAGTGGAAAGACTACAGATGCGGGTCTGCAAAGCCAAGTTTCCTTTAAACAAATATATGTCCATGTCGTTCGACAGTATACTCTACAACATTTTATTCGCTTTTAAAAGTAAAACTCGCGTATTTAAACCGTTATTTATATTATAATAATTGCAGTCGCTTTGTGATGAACATGCATAAGTTGGCGAGCAAAGCGCTAGAACCATTAAAGCGACACAAGTGTTACCAGCATTAGCTAATAAAGAGTTTTAGTAGATCGTTCCGATGAGTCCGTTAACGATACCCGATTCTCTGCCGCAGCGTTTGCGCTAGCATCGTATCGTTATCGTTGTCGGAGGTATCGGAACGATCTACTAAAACTCTATAATATTATATATTTTATTTATTACGTACATCTCGGCAGAGTCATATGGGTGTACAGAAGTGCGAGTGCGAGGATATATCTTTTGATATGAAGTATATACTTTTCCCGGCACTGTTGTATGTGTTGCGTATAAGGCCGGAATGACATTTTTACTTGTAGTGAGGTAAAGGGGGGGGGGGGGGGGGGGGAGCGGAGGATCAGGTTCAACGCAAATGTCATGAGATTTAAAATGCCTTTAGGATTCTTGTGTGGAAAGAATACGATTAATTGAGTGTAAGAGTCAGCGAACAAACGCAATATTCTTGGAGGAAACCGCGCCCTTTTTGAGCAGTTGCTTTTCTGACCTTTTCCTACGGAGTCTTGCCGCCAGATGCTTTTTAAAGGCCACGCTATTAAACATTCGAGGAAGTTTTGAATGTACGTATGTGTTAACCGCCTCAACATGCGCAACCTCCACGTCACTGCAGAATTACTACAAACGTGCTTCTACTTTACGAATACCGTATTTGTCAGCATGAAGAAGATGCCTTTCTTAATTGGGCGGTGATTTGTTTCTTAAGTTATGTTTAGAAGTGTTACATATGGAAGTTGTATAATGCAGTAGTATTCTGGCTTGACCATAACGCGGGAGCGCCCAGATTTCCATGGCGAGCGCTTGATTGGTGGCATTCGCGGCAACTAATCCAGTCACGTGGGGCTACATGGAACAACCCACTCGAGGGATGTCCTGCTCGCTCCATCGGGGACCGCCGACAAACGCTACGCGGGCTTCATAAGGGTTGTAGTAAACAGTTTCGAAGGAACAGAACAGAATTTTTTTTTTCTTCTAGATAGCGACGTTATTGAGAAACCCCTGAGCTTAATTTTTGTTTTCTATTGTTAAGGCTTTCTGACGATTGTGAAGAGGGCGATAGCAGCCTCCCGTGTTCGGCGGTCCCAGCGGCCCCCAATGGAGACGAAAGGACACCCTTCGAGCGGGTTGTTCCATGTTCCCCCACGTGACTATGGGTTAGTAGCCGCTAATGCCGCCAGTCGAGCGCTTGCCGGAGAAAACCGCGCTCTCCTCCGCGTTATGGACATGTGCGATTGTGACTGCACATATTAAAGTTGATAAACAAGCTAGTTTGTCATAAAAAAATTACTTAACCCTACCACAGCCTACTAAATTATACACTGGGGCGAGTATACCTTAGATTATATTCTTTTAAAAAATATAGTTTTTATGACTATTCTATGGCCCGCACTTACGTGCACATAATACTGAATGTATCAGGTGAGGTGGTAAAGCATAGTGGTTCGCAGTCGCCCGCTGAAAAGTAATAATTCTCCGACAAACGTACCACGTTATACGCATATCGAGTTTTAGCAAGAATGAAATGAAAAAAGAAACAGTTGAAAAAAAATACAAAAAACAAGCGTAATTTTTCAGTATCACTTTATAAATCGCCGAGGAAATTAAGTTCAGTGAAAAGTAATCATATGCAAATTAATAATTTAACTTTGCTAACTTTTCAAATGTTCGGTATCACTTTACGAATATCCGGGAAATTAGGTTATAATATGCAAATTAATAATAAAACTTCACTAACTTTTTAAATGTTCGCCTAAGCTGTAACATGTCAATTGATGATTTGCATCCCGTCGTCCAATATGCCACGAATGGTATTAGAATTCAACCAAATGAATTCCTGTTCGTTAATGTGCTCTCGCAATTTTGAGTCCCGAGGAGACAAATATACTACAAACAATACGCAAAAAAGCCAAAAAAAAAAAAATTCACTCGGGAGCGGCGTCAACGGGAGGAGGAAAAGCCATGGTAAGCGCGAGCCAATATCAGAGCGTCACCGTGTTATCTAGTATCGCGTGACCATACCAACGGAACGCCGTATTATACTTCGTTTCGCTTAAAGTCCAAACGCAGCCGATGCGACGCGATCTGATGGAGTCAATCAAGTAGCAGCAAAACTGCATCGTCACGGTGCTCTGTTTGCTGCCCGAAACCGATCACGCACAGTGAGACCGGTGGGACCACGTCCCCTGCCCGTCATTGGTTCCGCCAGTGAAATTGCCGTGTGCAGGGCCGAGCAAGCAGCGCCCGGTCACGCTATTCTCTATTCTAGAAGATTCGCGTTTATACTTACTCAGGGCGTAACCTTTATCACTTCGTCTTAGTTGTTCTCGAAAGTGCCTGTTCATTCTCGCCCCGAGCGAGCGACGCTCAAAGCTTCTTTGCCCAAATTTATTTTCGAGATAGGGACGAACGCTAGATAAGGAGCGGCGCGGTATCTTGTTGAGTCACTCTAGCTCTCGCTTGCTGTTACGCCGTCAAAACGACGCCCGATTTTTCTGCTGCCTCGACGCTCGTTCCTTGCTCGTTATTTTGTTTGGGGCGCAAGTTCTCCGATTAATCCTTTATTTTCAGTTCACTGTTCGTCCTGACATTTCCTGACACGTCCTGACGTGACATTTCTCAAATGACATTTGCTGCGTCACTTTGCAGCTACTGCACTTTTCTTTCAAACAATATTTCTAAGCTATTCACACATATCGAGGTTAAAAAAATCAGGTTTGAACAGCAGTAGAGGCGCAACTGCTGTTCAAACCTTTTTCTACGTTTGCTACTTTTTGGGAAAGACTTGTTCATTAATACACTTAAAAAATCAATGAGATAATTTTGCTTTATTGTGTTCGAAAGGACTACCGTATTTACTCGAGTAATTATGAAGAAAACCTGAGTGTTCGTTTTTCCGCGGAGCACGCCGATTGCCAATCACCGCGATCGACAGCATGATTTCAGCGGTTTACTGGACAGAGATAACGTCTCCGCGCGAAGATACCATCTGTGAAGATTGCATTTGTATGGAGAATCGTGTTCTGGATCTAGTTATTCGCTATGTAATTTATGTGCAACGCGATGATTGGGTATATATGTGTTTTGCGGGAAAGCGGACGCAAGGGTCTTGTTCATAAATAGTACGGCTATTACTCGAGTAAATACGGTATTGATGCTGAAACCGCCAACCAAGCCAACCCTTCTACACTCGAGACACAGGTCACATGCATATATTAGACGAATAACTCTAGATGTATGAAATAAATCTAAACACCACCACTCCAAAAAAAAAAAAAAGAAGCAATGATATTGGTTCAACTGGTTGAATGTACTTCGGGTTGCAGTGTGATTGGTTAGGCATTTTAACGTCATGGCGGCTAAGAGTACATTTTGTCAACATTTAATTTTCTGATGTTCTTGCGCCCCCAACAGGACATGTTATTTCGACAGTGTTCCCAAAACTTGTAGAGCCGCGAAGTTCAGCCGGGGAGCTCACATTGATAATACACGCTGGTCTCGTACTTAAGTTGCGCAGAAGTTCCGCCTTTTCGGATAACTTTCAAGTTACCACGTATGCAGACAATTACAAGATTATTGAACAGGTAAGTGATCACCACATTCCAACTTTAATCGCATGTAAGAGATGTGCCTATTAAAATTTAAAAGAAGGGTTTCTTTTTAATAGTTTAATAGTGACCACTAAAAGTTATTTAATATGTTTAAGTCCAAGATCTGAATACGAAAATGTAATACTGAATAGGTACCACGTAATGTTATGCATACATATTTTTTACAGTTGCATGCAGGCATCAGCTAAAATAATTTAGAACTACGCTTGCTGAAGACATTAACTAATGACTTAACATTGCTAGTTGTAGCATTTGTGTAAAAACAAATATATAAAAAGGATTATAATTGCTGACAACTCCATGAACATATTTATGGTAGGATGGGCATAAATAAAAAAAAATTTACCCGCTTATTCAGCACCTTTTAATCAAGTAATTGGCCGCTTTGATTTGCAAGCATAATAAGTGACAAAAGGGCAAGAGCACATTTTTCCTTTTATGGTTTTGTTATCTACGCCGTGACGTGCATTTTCAGCTGGGGCTGCACATGTGCAGTTGTGTACAGTGGAAATGTACTCGCCTATTATTATTCAACCGGCGAAAGCTTTGCGTGACGATTTTTCTTGTACTCTCCAACATGAGCGCCTTTCTTGCTTCTTTGCAATTATCCTTGCTTCACTAAAGAGGCGCACGCGAGACGATGAACCAAGAGAGAGTCTACTTTTTACAACCGACACACTTCAGAGCCGAGGAAGCCCTGTTATCGCCACTCCCGTTCGACGTTTGTCCCGTCGGCTGTGAAAGGATAGAGAGGCACACCCAGGGGCCTTTCCGTTGGCGTCGCCATTGAGCAGCACGGCGCGCGCCTGGCCCATTGTGAAAGTTGGTTGCTTTTGGAGGATTGACAAGTGCAGTGGTACTTCACCCACAGATTATGAAAAATTTGTTTCCATTTGTCGCCTTTAGCACCTATGAGTGGTGGTCGTCGATGCTAGAGGCCCGAGGCAAAAAGCCCTAAACCCCAGCAGATATGCCATGTGACTGTGTCCGCAGACAAGTTAGTCAAAGTGACACCGCGGGACTTTTTGCCTCTTGGGGAATCTCCGCCAGCCGGCAACCTGCTGTCCTTGAGTAGCGCTCTCTCTGCGGTGGACGCACGCTACTGTGTGTCGCATACGCCAAGAAAACCTGATGGCCCTTTCGTAAATTGAACACGGCCTTCACGCTGGGACCAGCCCTGCATGAAGGGGACACTGACACCCCAAAGGTTGTAATTTTTTGTTGTCTAAAACGATGCAAGTTGTAGTCATAGAAACGCAAAAAGACCCCAACGCGAAAAAAAAGTTTACCACGCGCGCGCGCGCCTTTTTATCTTAGGCGTTTTTCCCTCCCCCGTCTCAGCTCCTCGCTTCGTTTTATTTGTGACGTAATCGATTACGAAATTTAGAAGCTTTGTAAGCGACATTTCTATAATATTTAAATAGGCATTCGTCAAAAATGCCTTTTAACGCAATTGCAAACGCACTACGGCCCTTCATTTTGAAATACCGAAAATCGGAGTCCGGACTTGACTCCTGGGGGGCTATGTTCACAAATGTTTCGTTTCTCCTAAAAAGAAACGGAAGTGACGGAACTGACGATACCGCGTCTGATTGGTTAGAGGCTCAAATGACGAAAGAGGGAACTTTCGTCATTTGAGCCTCTAACCAATCAGACGTGGTATCGTCAGTTCCGTCACTTCAGTTTCTTTTTAGGAGAAACGAAACATTTGTCGAACATACCCCCCTGGATTCTTATCCTCCCTCGGGAAACATGACGGCGCCACAGTGCTCGGCGTATGTACCACAGAGGATGATCAGTGACTCGGGGAATTGGACGAAGTGGTCTTTTTTAGGTGCCCGACGACCTCTCAGACTTCGGAAAGGAAATCGTCAAAGGGTCAAAACAACTGGGTTTGGTGTCTGTGTTATGTAGTTTCGGTTCTGACTCCGCCGGGGCAGCCATTCACGCAGAACAAGCGCCAAGTGGCCCCTCACGTCGCTCACAACAAAACGCTGCGCATTCCCTTCGACCTCACACCGGGCCCTAAAAGAACTTAAACTCGAAAGTGAAGCATCGTCTGCTCACAGCGATAGGCATTTTGCGTGGTGAAGAGCGGTTGATCGCGGGTCACGGGAGAACACGACACTTCATGTCGGGACGTTTCCGAGGCGTGAGAAAAACTCGAGTTGCAGGACGACTCAATCTTTGACGCCACTGCACAGGCGCGGATTGAGCGGGAACTTCAAATTCAGCTTTTGGAAAATTGTGTTTTTTACTTCACAAATACTGAGTTTCGAAGTTTTGAATTTTGAGGGAAATGTTCAGACATCGTTTTCAATCCTTTCGGATAATAATAAAAAAAAATCATTTTCACCTGGCAGTGCCCCTTCGATGGCCGACCTAAAAAAATCGTCTTCTGCCGGCAAAAAAACCGGTTCCCAGTTTCTTTCTCCACACACGCTACTCTTTTCCCCCCCTTAGCGGGTCTCTCAGATACTCCTCAATAAATGATGGAGGGTCTCCCTCTTCCTCGTATTGAAAGGGGGAATGGAGGGTGAGTTTCCTCCTTTCTGGCTGCTTGTCTTCATTTTAACAATGATTAATGGTGTCGGTATTTGTGAGTTCCATGCTGACAATAAGGGCATGCAGTGTTTGCCTTTTAGGAAAGGACAACACGGCAATAAAAACAAACGTTTTTTTTTTTTTTCTTGGCGTGCCCGGTTACAAGTTTAACCGACTAACCAGTTAAGACTTAATAGCGATTAAAGCATTAATAGGTTAATGGGAAGGTTTATTGATCAATGGCCCAGCCCTATTTTATGGGAGCTTGCTTTTCAAAACATTTTCAGACACACTAAAGGTAAATAAAAAGGTAATATTCAAATATTTGATTTGCTACAAAGCTTTATATCGCATCACGTTGCACGTATTTTTCTGCAATGAAGTAATTATACGTTTATGCGACTGTTTTGGTTGTTCCTTCAGAATTCCGCACAACTCCAAAGAGAATTGTACCACGATCCAGAACATGAAGCTGCCCTCGTAATTGAATTTATAGATGACGCCGTACAGGTGGTAAGTTCTAACGACTATCTCCAGTCATTAATTTAGATAACGGATATACACTGAAATTTTCACAAACTTGCACACTGCGAACTTTTGTCTCATTAAAATGATAATAATGTTGCATAAATTATTATTAAAGTTCCAAATAAAATATAACACCGGCAAGGCGATCTTTTCTCAGTGGCAAAATCGGCAGTGAAATGTCAGAAATAGTTTTGTCTGTGAAGAATCAAAGCAAAAGCTCACACAAATCGACCAGTGTAATAAAATACATTCGTGGGTAAATGCACTTACAATCGACAGATGCCGCATGCCCAAAGTTGACAATAAAAAATCACCATTCGCAGCCAATAGAGATGAAATCTTGCAGAAACATTATATGCGTGCACATTTCGCGTGTTTATGTCAATACCGGAACCCTTCTCTAATCAAGAGACAAATATTTAGGCTTGAGATATTTCTTGCAATGGAATTTATATCCAGTATATTCCAACTTCTTGTATGATATGCATGGTCTCTCGCTTGATACGTTAGGAACGTAGATTCGCGTTTTATGCGTGAACTTCTTTATTGATCCTCGTTTGGTACTAAAACTTGTATGAATATCCGTTTTACCCGAATACATGCAAGCGTTTTCCTTCTAACGTAAAAGAGACCCATAAATCTTAATTTTTACTAAATGAAGAGCACACATTTCGTTCCAAAGATAGCTAAGAATTTTATTGTGGGATAATATACAAAACACCCCAAGGCAGTCGGATAAGCTATATATTCTAAGCTAAAGTCTCGAAAAATTAACTTTTTTTTGAGTACGCATGATGTTCAGGTAATAAGCCTCATATTATACGCAATCGATTGGTGACCACTGGTGTTTTTGCCTCGATATTCTCGAGAGATATTACTATGGAGATAATCATTGACTCTCTTTGTTATACTGTTGGAGCCGAAATCCTCGTACGATAATAATGCCTTTGAAAAATCTGTCGGGCAATTTTATCTGTGAAATATTTTCAATGCATCGTTGAGGTCTTTAATGTTTCCAGACAGGAATCCTGGGAGACACACTGCGTGTGAGGCCCTCGTCTATGGCAGAGAGAAACTTGGACGGCCATGTTGCACACGAACTTTTTGAAATACCAGTACGGAGTTCTCAATGTACGTCCGACGTTGTTTCTTTTATTTTATATTGATTTTGTAAAATGTATTGCACAAGAGATACCTCATACTTAATAGAGGCGTCAAGCGTGAAACCCATTAACGACCACCCACAAGTGCTTTTCAAATGTCACTGAGATCGGAGGCAGGAAATGAATGGGCGATTGGTGCATGCCGCGCGCAAAGTGTAGAGTGCGGATCTCGCGTTGATATTTCGCTCGCCGGTACTAGATTTCACTATACATTGTTTCACCTTAGGTTCGATCGCAGCCACCGCAACAAGCAAATGGGGTCAATACGCAGTGAGAAAAATGAAGCTCTCGGCCTTTTCATCTTATATGTGTGCTATCGTCGGCTAAACTAATCAACCGCAGTGAATGCACACTGACCTTGCGCTTTTGCATTTTATGGTGCACTTGTATGTGGTCTACTCTTGACTACTCTCGGGAGTTTGGTAAAACCATGTATAGATGCCGACTGAAATGTCAGCGTGCCACGGACACGAATCTTGGAAGCCAAAACTTCCAATGTTGCCAATGTCTTTTTTTAATTACATTACGTATTCTGCAAAATGAATATTGGTTTTAAGGCATAGCATCAGATATCATGTTTTCGCTTCAGG